>APFE031556723.1:13043-28759 GCA_000404065.3 Pinus taeda
TTAATATAAATAATTCCAAAAAAAATGCACACAATTGTATAAACTACATGTTTAAATAATAAAATATTACAATTTCACAATATGTCACTTTTTTATATCACATCAAATTTTTTTTTGCTTTCAGTATTAAGGTTATGTGATCCATGTAAAACTCTTTAGGATCCTTCTGAGCTATGGTTGTAAGTCAATTATTTCTGCAACAACAATATCTTCTTGTTAGTCATTGGTACACAAGGTTGCATGCCAATCACAATATCCTCTTGTTAGTCATTGGTACACATGGTTGCATGTCAATCTTTTTTATTTCTAGAAAGAAAAATTGCACCTTGTTATTTCAAAAAGAAATCAAATGTTATATACATATACATAGCTGAATAGGTCCAAAAATTAGTTCAAAACTTCATACAGGTTTCATTCTGATATAATGAGGAAGCGAATATGGAAAAACCAAAAATTTCATAATTTTTCAAAGTCATTTAAATTGTAATTTGTATGTTGGTCTTCTATCCTAATATTTAATCACTTCAATCAAGGATATAGATAATATGAGGTCATTAGTAGTACTTCATTGGCACATGCGTGGAACATCATCATAACATATCTCAATAATTGTGGTACATTATATAACATATTAGAGACGTTATATTATAATGTAAATTATATGACATATTAGACATTTTGTAATATAATGTAAGTTGTTACTTTGATTTGTAATCATGTTTAACTTTTTTTTTAATTGATAAAGAGATGTTTTAAGAAGATAAATGGGTCAATAATTTGTGGAAATGATAAATGAATTATTTTAAATATGATATCTTTTAATAACATGAAATATATATTTACCACTAAATTCAAGATCCAAATTTCTCTAATGAACCATCCAATAGATAAAGACCCATGTGATGCCAAAATAGTGTAACAATATTGTTTGTTTTTTAATTGGTCAACAATAGAAAATATAATAATGAAAAACATCCAAAAATTGATGTTTTTTATATTGTTGGGGGAGCAACGAGAGTGACAACGACGGTGGGGGAAGCGAGTTGAACTAGGGTTTGCAACAGGGTATCAGTGCTAGTTACCATGGAGGGGTGAGGAGGGGGGAGTTCCACTCCCTCCTACAATCATGCAATTTCGAACCGCTTCAAGAAACCAATGGAGGCAGAAAATGGGAGTATCAACATAGAAAAACAGAAAAACATCATATCACAGGAACAGGAAGAGAATCATGAGGAAGTCAGAAGAGAGAAGAGAATAGGAGGAGGTAGTCAGAGCGCTGAGCACAAGAATATGACAGGACTCTGTAAACCTAGGTCAATTGTCACACCCCGAGTTGTATCAAGTGATCCATTGCTACAGGTGCACGAGGATCACATGGCGACTTATGCAATAATATGCAAATTTATGGGGATATGGCCAACAGAGAAGGTTTTTCATGCATGGATAAAGAACCACTGGAAACCTAAATGAAAAATAAATATTCAACTTGGGTCCAAGTGTTTCTTCATGGTAGTGTTCACAAACTTAGAGGACAAAAATAGAGTGTTTGAAGGAGGACCATATTTTTATGTTGCTGCAAGCTTCTACATGTGACCGTGGGTGATGAATTTTGTCTCAGAACTAGAGATATTCATATTAGTGTCAGTATGGATAAGACTCTACTCCCTACCTTTAGATTATTGGCTTCCAGAATCCTTAAAAGTCATAGGCAAAACTAGGTCATTTTTTAAAAATATCAAATGCAACTCTGCGAGGAAAATACACCTCCTTTGCCCAAATATGCGTAGAAATGGACCTATTTGGAGAACTTCGGGACAAAATCATTCTAGAAGTATATGATGAAGAATGGGTGCAGGCGGTGCACTATGAACATGTCCCATTCAGATGTCTCAAATGTCATGAACACGGGCACCTCTTCAGAGACTGCCCAGTAAGCAAAATGGAGAGAAATATTAAAACCAACACAGGCAAAGATACTGAAGGCTTTACCAAGGTGGGAGGCAGAGGGAAAGGAGGGAAAAAAAACTAGAAGAAAATCAATGAGGAGAAGCAACCAAATCATTACAGATTCAAGATATTAAAAGAAGAAGATGGGAACAATGGAACGAACCAAGTACTAGAGGATAGTCCTATAGAGAAGGAAAAAGATGACAGCATGGAGGATATACTTGAAAATAGAAAACTAAAGGAGGATCTGCCAAGCACTATGGAACTTGACAGGGACCATGAGATGACCCCAAGCGAGGTTGGATCAAAGGACCATGATCTGCAAGAAATTCTTGAGAGGGAGAATCTTGATCTAGAAAAGTTCCTGGAGTAGGGAACCACCAAAGGTGTTAATTATCTACCACAAGAGGAGTTTGACAGAGTACAATAGCTCTTCCTTTGGAGATCTCAAGCAAAGGGTTCTGGAGTCAAAAGAAACCATGATAGCCAGGAAAATAGAGGGGTTAAAGCGATGGAGGCAACATCGAGACACGCTCCCAAGAACCTAGGCAGGAAAAGAGGAAGAAAAAGATAGAATGAGCTACTGATAAAGGTGGGAAAATCATGATCAACTCAGGTAAGATGAAAGACCTTACTAGTTACTGATTTACAAACCTTTCTTAATGAATCTTACAACCTGGAATATTAGGGGTCTAGGAAGTAAAAGGAAACAGAGAAATCTTAGCAATAAACTAAAAGAAGAAAAACCAGATATGGTGTTTATCCAGGAAACAAAATGTTCAATAGATAAAATAAGAGAGATACATAGCAAATGGCTCATCAAGTATGAATATCTAGAAGTTAAAGCATACAACACAATAGGAGGGATTCTCACACTTTGGAACCCCAAAAAACTTGGAATCCTAGATGTTGAAGCATCTAGGAACTACCTATCAATGGTGATCCAACCTTTGGGTGATAAGGAAGTCTATTTGATCAGAGATTTATATGGTCCTCAAAAACTTGAAGACAAACTCTGGCTTCTTATCTCACTGGAGGAGCTAAGAGAAAGATATCTTGTTATGCCCTGTATTCTGGGAGGGGACTTTAATATGATCAGATCTCTTTCAAAAAAAAAAAGAGGTGGGATCAAAAAACTAGGCAGAGACTCCATAGCCTTTCAGAACTTCCTAAACAACATGAGGCTAGTGGATACGGAGACAAAAAATGGTACCTTCACCTGGAATAATAAGTGGGGAGGGGCTTCTCAAGTTGCCTCTAAACTAGATATATTCATAATCTTCGAGGACCTCATTCTCACAGGCCTTGACTTGTCCGCTTTAATCCTCCCTTTTGGAGGCTCAGATCACTGGCCTATCCAACTTGAAGCTTCTTTTATAGGCACTCAAAGAAATAGACTGTTTAGGTTTGAAAATATTTGGCTCACCCACCCTGACTTCATCAGCAATATTGGAAAATGGTGGGCAAAAGATATGCCCGTTCAGGGAACTAATATGTTCCTTCTGCAGAAGATACTGAAACACATCAAACTCAAGCTTAAAGAGTGGAACAAAAATGAGTTTGGAAATATCTTCAAAGCCAAAAAAGAAGTTGAACAGAAACTACAGGGAATTAACCAGGTCCTCATCATAGATGGCTTTACTGAGGAAAGGAAAATACAAGTTGATTCTCTTCAACAAGAATGGGAAGACAAATGCAAGCAAGAGGAGATCTCCTGGAGACAAAAATTGAGAGTGAAATGGATAAAAGAAGGAGAAAGAAACACAAAGTTTTTTCACAAGTCAACCATGGACCATAGGTCTCATGACAGGATTTCAAAACTCAAAGATACCCAAGGAAAACAACTTAGCACCCACAAATAAATAGAATTTGCTTTGGTACAACATTTCCAAAGCATAGCAGAGGAGCCTCTCATAGACATATCACAATTTATCAATAACTTCACAAAGCGCATTCCTAAACTTGTAACAAGAGAAGAAAATTACAATCTTAATAGGATAGTGACTGAAGAGGAGGTTAGCAAAATCATCAAAGAGATGCAAAATGGGAAAGCTCTAGGCTCGGATGGGTTCAATGTAGACTTCTTCAAAGCATGTTGGGAAATAGTCAAACAAGATATCCTTGATATGGTGGAGGACTCGAGGAAAAACAAAATTGTTTTGAGGGTGCTTAATGCCTCTTTCATAACTTTGATTCCAAAGCAAGAAAAAGCTATGACACCAGATAGATTTAGACCCATAGCTTTATGCAATGTGGTGTACAAAATTATATCCAAAGTAATTGCAAATAGGCTCAAGCCCCTTCTTCCAAATCTTGTGTCTGAGGAGAAAACTGGATATGTGGAAGGAAGGCCAATTCTAAATAACATGATTCAAGCTCACGAGGTGGTTCATTCGCTCAAGAGCAATAAGCAAGCAGGTATGATCATACAACCTGACCTAGCAAAAACTTATGATAATCTAAGTTGGGCATACATCAAGGAAGTACTAAAAGCGTATGGCTTTGACCATAACTAGATAAGATGGGTAATGGCCCTTTTCACCACAGTTAGTTTTTCAATCTTGCTTAATGGCTCACCATCCAGAACCTTTAGGCCTTTGAGAGGCCTCAGCTAAGGAGATCCGCTCTCCCCGTTCCTCTTTATTCTCATGATGAAAGGTTTAGGCAATGCGATCAAATCAACCAAAGTAGAAGGAAAAATCCAGGGTCTAAAAATCACGCTGAATGGGGATGCCTTGACTCATCAACAATTTGTGGATGACACTATGCTACAGGGTACACCCACGGTCAAGGAAGCAAAAGCTTTCAAGAAACTCCTGAACGAATTTGCTATGGCTGCTGGTACAGAGGTAAGCCTTACCAAATCAAAGATTTTCTTTTTTAATAATAAAAAATGCTATTCAGAGAAACCTCACCAGAATTCTCGGCTTTCAAAGAGAACAACTACCCTCCAAATATCTGGGAATACCTCTAACAGACAAACCTTTGAGCAAGGCAGTTTGGGATCCAGTCACTAATAAACTCTAGGACAAAGTTCGGAAATGGATAAGCAAGTCTTTGAATTTAGCAGGACAACTAGTGCTAACAAAAGCTATCCTACAAACTATTCCCATCTTCATGTTTTCAACCCTTCCTACTCCTAAAGGAGTTGTGCAACACATCAGGAATATCCAAAGAGACTTTCTTTGGGGCAAAGGGGAAGAGAAAAAGAAATGGGCTTTGGTAGCATGGGATAAAATCTGTAAACCTAAGACACATGGAGGTTTGGGACTTCATGACCCTAAAACCCTAAGCAAAGTTTTGGGGGAAAAACTATGGTGGAGATGGCTAAAGGAATTGGTAACCCCTTGGGCCAAGGTTTGGAAATAGAAGTATGCAAATAATTGGCAAGAAAGGGATCGCATTCGAATGTTTGGGCTCATCAAAGGCTCCCACATTTGGAACAAAGCATGGGAGAATAGAGCTATTGTTTAGAAACACAGTTTTTGGGAGATCAGAGATGGAAACCTAGATGGTTTTTTGGGAGGAAAACTGGCAACAGGAACCTAACCTGTTAAGAGAAGAACTAGCCAATCTCAAGAATGACACTGACAACAAAGGTTTACTCAGGGTAAATGACTTCTGAGATCAGGCCAGGAACAAGGGCAAGTGGAGAATATGGAAGCACCTGGTATATAGTGAAGAAACCCCTTCGAAGGCCTAGGCAGAAGCTCTTGCAGTGATCTTGGAATAGAGAAATATTTTGACATCAACTTCGTCAGACCAACTAAGATGGGGAAGAAATAATGAAGGCAACTTCAACCTCAAAGAAGCCAAGAGAATGGCCCTAGGGCTTGACTTTCCAAACCCTGATAAGTATGGAAGGACCTATGGTAGAACTAACACTGGATGAAAATCAAACTGTTCCTGTAGTTGGTGCAACATAAAAAAATTCTGACTTGGGAAAACCTTCGAAAAAGAGGTGTATTTGTTCCATCTAGATGCAAATTATGTGAATTACAAGAAGAAACAATGGAACACCTACTCAACCTCTACCCATTGACCTCCACCTTGTGGAATTGGGTGGCTTCAATATTTAGACAAACGGATAGGGAAAATTTTAGCATTACTGGCACTTTGAAGAATTGGAGGAGAAACTTCTCTGAAAATGAAATAATCAACAAGGATTGGACTCTGGTTCCATCCTTTCTAATTTTGGATGCTTGGAAATAATGCAATAATAGGATTTTCAAGAACAGAATTGGCTCATCCTAGAGCATCATAGCTCAGATCATTAGACAGCTCAAAGAGACTGTAGGCACTCTTCTAAAGAAACCCCCCAAGAACCCACCTCAAGACAAGAATGCACAAATATTATTACATTTGGGTCTACAGGTGCCTTTCCCCCATGGCATAAGCAACATTGTAAGTCATATAACAATAGATAAGGACTTCTAGCAACCTCCTCCTCACGGTTTTTTGAAATTCAATATAGATGGAGCCTCTGAAGGAAACCTTGGGGTGGTTGGTTATGGCGGAGTCATAAGAGATGAGTAGGGATACATAAAAGTCATCTTTCATAGTCATTTTGGGAAGGCCACTAATAATATGGCGGAACTCATGGCCCTAGAGCAATGCCTAGAAATCTTGATTGAATCAAATTTACATAATACCATCATTGAAGCTGACTCTGAATTGATAATTAATTCGGCCAAGAAAATATGAAATGGCATAGCACCAGAAAGAGTGTCGAAACACTGGCAGTTATTGCAGGTATATCAACATATACAATCCCACCTGAGAGCCCTGAGAACCATCAATTTTGTTCATGTGCGCAAAACAACCAACAAGTTAGTGGATCGTTTGGCGAATGAAGGAGTACTTTGTTCAAAAAGTAATAGAAGATATGACTAGATGTCGACTCCCCCAGGGAGATTGCGCGAAGAATGTCACAGACAGGCTACCAAAGACAAGGAGTACTTTCAAAGCATGAGAAATAGGCAAAGAGAAGACTAATGGAAACAGAAGAAAGTGGACCAATCACAGGGAAGTAGCAAGTGGTAAACAACAGGCAGAATGACAGGCACCTAACTAAAGATTGCCCTGAATCCATCATCCTATGGATTTCGGGCTGGAAATTGCATGTAGGTTAATTCTTTGAACGAACCCAAAAAATATAGAATGGTGGCCTATTTACTCTTCGGGTCCATATGAAAAGATAAAGTGTGGGCAATTTGCCAAGATCGCTTTCATCCTATGGATTTCGAGCGGAAATCTACACGATCGTTAATTCTCCAAATGGACCCGAAAAACTATAGTGCGGTGGCTTATTTATTCTTCGGGTCCGTAAGGGAAGTTAAAGTACGAGCAAGTTTTCGAGACCTCTATGGATCTCCTTCATCCTATGGATTTCGGGCGGAAAAACTACACGATCGTTATTTCTTCAATCAGACTCGAAATAGTTTAGAGAGATGGCCTATGTTTCTTTTTCAGGTCCGTAAGAAGAGATAAAGTGTGGGCAAGGTGTCAACCCAAAATCACCTCATGATCGTTGGATCAATGAAGGTTGGATCGCACAATCTTTGGGTTAATAAGATTACTGAAGGTTAAGGTTGGTCATTTGATGCAGTTTTGTGGGCCTTTGGATGGTCACATGTTGCAGTTTTGTGGGCCTTCAGAACTGTGGGCCCCGTCATCAAAGGCATTCAAGTTTTTTTGATGCACGATAGTTATTTGATGCACGGTAGGTTATTTGATGCTCGACAGTTCAGAGAGTAGGTTTCCAGTTCACTGGTTGTCCAGAGTGATGCCTTGAGGGTAGACTGTTCATGGGTGTTTCTTGGTTTCTCTGTACTCTAGGTTGGGCGTATGTTTTGTTTATAGCTCCTTTGTAGTCTTGTTCGGGCTTTTCACAGATTTTGGAGTTAGGTTCGGGTTTTGCCAACGCAACTGCCTGTTGAATTTTCACAGAGGTGGTGCTGCTCTATGTACATTATGTATTTTTTCTAGATTAATAGAAGGTCCCACTCTTGATAAAAAAAAATAATAATGAAAAACATCCACTATGAAAGAGATGTCCCAATTGAACTGGGATATGAGGGTGGAACACATTGCTAGAAAGATCGAGTAGACAAATGAAAAATTGATGAGGGGACAAGAAATATATCATTCCATATCCCTAGAACTGAGGTCAAGAGTGACCACTCTCCATGGATAGAAATGGTTGCAGGTAATGTTAGTCCAGTTGCACAAAGGGATTTCAGCACTCCAATAGGCCATGGAATTATGAGGATCCTTGGTATGAGCTTCTTAAATTCAAAGAGGGATTCATGATCATGAGTGAAAAGAAAAATGTGCCCCAAAATTGTGATTGATGCATTTTCAAAATAATCTAATGTCACCTAATTTTTTTCACAAAAATGGGAAAAATCAGCTGAAAACTTTTAATTGCTGCATTTTCAAAATATTATACTGTCATCCAACTTCTCTTCATCAATCTATTCATGGATGTGAAAAAGAAAAACACAATAAAACACAATGAAAGTGTGGTCAAGGAAGGCTTTACCATTGGTTGTGGCGATCGCAATGTAAAAAGAAAAAATATCAAAATAAGTTTGAAATGGGAGTTTTAAAGTAATATTTAAAAATATTACTAACTTTGTTATCTTGTTTCTAAATATTTGTGCATAGAATTTTTTTCTTTAATGTTAAAAAATGTAGTATTTAAAAAATTAAAAAAATTACTAATTTTTGGCATTTTGTTTCTAAATATCAGGGCATAGAAACACATGTTATTAATACTATATGGGTTGAAACTTTTAATTTCCTTTTCTAATTAATGTTTAACCCATGATTTATGCTTCATTAAAACCACACTCAACACACGATTTACCGTTCATTACATATATTCTTAATATTCTAATTTATATAGATTATGATATTAATTTTATTTTTAATGTTTAATATAGTTTTAGGTCACTTGGGCACCATTCACACATAAGGTAGATAAATCATATTATTAAAAAAAATCAACTATACCCAAATTAAATAATAAAAATTTGTCATGTCATTTTAGGTGCCTAGACACACCTGTATCTCTATTAAATTTTGAAGGATTTTAATTCACTTACACATGATGACGCGTAAATTCAGTATTAACATTTTAAAATAAAATTTTCTCTAATTGTAAGAAATCCCTTTTATACAACCTCATGTCAATTACGAAAGTTATGACACAGTAAATCCATAATTATTGGATGTAAGGTATACACAATTACTGGAATAAAACAATTTAATTGTTCCTTACTTATGTTATGGTTAGTCTTATCAAATATGAATAAATGGAGATAATACTTCTTTGTATATGCATTATAACTATAATATAGAGTAATGTAACATAGTATGAGATAATTTAAGCTTTCTCAGTAACGAATACTCAACAACTTAAACAAGTAGAGTTATTATGGATATTAGCTTAGTTCTTAAAGCTTATATGACTCATAAGAGTATCAGGAAAAACAAGGCTTATATGACTCATATTAGTACAAGAAGAAAAAAGGATGTATAACACATCTCGTAGTAAGCTCTTCCTTATCTAACATATGTGGTATCACTAGTGATTATCCCGAGATAGTTTGTAATTCCAACATATCATTTCATTAAATATGGAAGCTCAATGAGGAACATTAGTTCTCCTGACATTATTGGTTTTTCCCAATATTATCTTTTTTACTTAGGTTGTGCAATGGGTGTTTACACTATAACTAGGGTAAACGATGGAACATTGATCGATTGGAAAGGTGTAAATACTAAGTGAGACATATGGACCAAAGGTGGGGTGGGAGTAGGAGGATCCAAATTTACACTTTCACTTGAGGAAATAAAAGTAGATTCGTAGTCATATTACCAGATGTTTCTCTTGGATGTATAAGGAAGCCACCTTGAGGATCCTTGTGTTCTTAGCTCAATGGTGATCATAGTGATCATTTTTCCAATTTTATTCACCCAACATTTGATCGGTAGATCTCTTAATCCAGAACAAGACACTCTAGATTCTCTCTCTCACTCACAACACCTCAACAACACACAAACCACACACGGGGAAGATTATGGATGATTTTGTTGTAGCATGAGTTAGAAGTTTCAAGCATTATACAAAGGATATAACTTAAGTGTAAACTGAGATATGACAAGCATAAGCCGCAATGATCCAGGAGGATCTCAAAGTACAAGTGGCCTTAAAAGTAGCTAAAAAATCAAAGTGGTCATATGGAAGTGAAAATGAGACAAGATCATAGTGCTCATCGCCCTGATTCCAAAGGTGTGAACGACACTCAAATCTAAGTTCGTATGGACGAGATAGGACTAGTCAAAGTTTTGGTCAAAGAGGACAAGTGGAGGGCTTAAGGGTTCTATAAATTGGTTGAGACCTGAGCATGAAACGTGGATCCTGAGAGAGGGAAAATATGTAGGATGGTTAATTCGTCCTATATCCCTTATTTTTTTGTCAGTGAATTTTAACCAATGTTCTATATATGTATAAAATCAAAAAAATTAAATTGGGGCAGGTCGAGCCCATCGGACCCGCACACCCCTCAACTGTCAAAGTAAATGTTAAATGGAATGTGGAGTGGTAGGTGGCCAAACCCTGCCACCCTCGGACAATCATATGTGAAACCAAGAAAAAGATTGGTTGGGTCAAGGCTACATGGAGTGGTCCCCGCCCACCTATATACCACATTATAATATACCCCAAGATCGCCATACATATTAGGCCACAGGGATAATCGTTACCATAGACATGTAACCACCAACAAATTTCTCCAATCGTGCCAACAAACCATTGCCTCATATATCAAAATTGTTCACTATATTGGGTAGGCAAGGGATTCGACCCTCGACCTCCACTAGCCTAGACAGCTCTGCCACCAACAAGCCACAAGCTCATTCCTTGGTGGCTCCACTATTTAACCACACATTTACAGAGAGACTTGGGGGGAGCTACCAACTGACCAAGGAGCAGACGATGGAACCACGAGCCGGGTAGAGGTCGAAACCTTGCCTAAGGAATATTAAGGTATCACAAAAGATTCTGAGAGGTGCAGAAAGGAATTTTGTCAGAATTGGACACGTGGATAGTCATTTTTACACGTTTTTATGCCAGGAATTTAATGGTGACATCAGTTTCAGCAGTTGGGCTCTCCATTTTCAGGTAACCTTCCGGATTTGGAGGTAGAAGGCTCTTTTATGTAAAATTGATTGTACTTGATTCCATTGACGCCACTTAATGAAAGAGGGCCTCCCCACTATTGAGCAGGGTCCAAAGATGTAGCCCACCCTAGGTGAAATCCGATATCATATCCTGTGTCTTTGATCTTGTATTTTCTTATGTTTTTTTGCTTCATTCTTATGTGGTTTAATTTACCGGGTTAACATGCTATGTCATATGTAATTCCTTATATATCCTTGAGCAAAATATTTTGGATCAAGTTTGGTATCAAAGCAGGTAGTTTTCGCTCTGAATTGCATGAGTATATGCCAACCAGGAATGAACTCCAAAAAGGTGAAGGAAAGCTTAAATCCTTTGATCCTGAAGCAAGGCGTGCACCACGAAGAAGAAACATGGAAGATGACGAAGCTCATTGGAAAGAAGAGTGAAATTATCGCAAGACTTTCTACAACATGGCAGAGAAAGTTAACAAGTTGTTTGCAAAGTATGAGAAGACATTGAAACTAGAGAAGAATGGGCTAGATGATCATGCATTTGTAAACCATGGAGATGGAGGAGAAGAACCTCATTCCTCTGCATCCACTAGTGAAATTTTTCTTATTCTTCTCATCATTCTAACAGGAATCAAATAAATGTATCTAAGAAAGTTTTCTTCTTCTTCTCATCATTCTAATAGGAATCAAATAAATGCATCTAAGAAACCATTCTTCGAGCTATATGTCAAACTTGATTTACCTGTATTCAATGGAGAATCTAATGCAGAAAAGTTAGATAACTGGATATGACAGGTTGAGGTGTATTTCTGCATACAACAGATCAAAGAGGATGAAACCAAGATCCAGCTAGCATCCCTTTAATTGGGTGGCACTGCTCTTGTCTACTGGGAAGGAAAGATGCAACAAGGTGGTAAGAATAGTCGTAAACTTATTTCATCTTGGTCTGAGTTCATTTCTACTATAGGGGGGTATTTTTACCCATTGGGTTACTAACAGAAATCCATGATGGAATGGAAACATTTGAAACAAAGTAAAGGTAAAAATGTTCATAATTTTACAAAGGAGTTTAGGAAACAAGCTCTAGCATTGAATGTCCCCCTAGAGACTCCTGAGATGTTAATGAAATATATCAGCTCTTTGCATAGTTATTTACGTCACTCATTATTATTATTTAAACCTAAAACTCTTGATGATGCTAGTGTGAAGGTTGTGCATCTTGAAAGAAGGGGGAAGCATGAACAAGATGACCACCCAAAAATGGAAATGACAGCTAGGAGAAGAGGAGCAAAGCCCTATGAGGATAATTGTTGGAAACTAAACCAAGGATTGACACCTAAGAGGAATGACAGAAAGGAGAAGAAAAAGACAGTTGCAACCGTGCACCAAGAGTCTGAATCAAAGGAGGATGAGAATGTCACATATGCAAGAGTTGCAGGTGGTGGACCAATTGACCTAGGGTCATATTCAGGTGATGAAATGAAGATTGCAACCTTTGGGATTGCAACAAATGGACCCATCGACTTAGGTTCTCATTCAAGCGATTAGACAAACATTTCAGCAAGTGTTTTACCGAAGATGAGAAGGGAACCAAATGCAGCATGGCTTCAAGAACTCGAAGAAATCAACCAAAGCATTCAGGCAGAGAATGATGAACTAAGGAGACACCTACAAGAAGCAAAGAAGGAGAAACAAAGGTTGCAACATTAGTTACAAGCTAAGGAGGAGGCCTTGGAAAAGTTGCAGCATAACCAACCTGAGGTAAAAAGTGAATCTTCAATTTCATGTACTTTTCATGATGATGATTTTGCTGCTTTTGAGAGACATACTACAAGAATTGGATCAAAATTTTTGAATAAAGTGGGTTATCAAGGAAAGGGCTTCAGCATTAATGGCCAAGGCATTTTGAACCCCATCAAAGTAGAGGAATTTCCTCGTTATGCAAGACTTGGGTATGTCAAGAAGGAAGTTGGGGAATGCTCCAAAAAAGATAGTGACCAACCAATGAAAGATGATGAGGGCACCTCATCACATTCTAGTGACAGTGAGGATCCACGAGCACTTATCAGAGGCACACCAGGATAAAGCATTCCAAGACGATCCGGAAAGTCTAGAGGAGGAAGAATCATTATACGAGGATGGACACCAAAAATTCACATGTCAGATACTCTAAGCCTAGAAAGCACCCATGAAGAAACCAGTCAATGAAGATAATCCACAAGAGAATCTTCCACAGGGAGATGACCCATTCACTTTGTTAAGTAAGAGTTGGTTTTACTAGATATAGTCATTTTTCATGGCCATAGTTTTGTAAATCATGCGTTGCAAATAACTGTAAAAGCGATGTTGTGTTTTCCATCGCTTACTAAAGAAATGGTGATGTTTTGGCCTTTTTGTGAGTAGTTTGGGTATTGGTTTCTATTATGTAAAACTTGAACAAAGAGTGTTTGTTATAAACTCTTGGAAAGTATGGGGTTGTTTGAGTCATGTGTGGTTTGTATATAATTGCAAAGGATGTACCAGTTTGGCATGCAATATAGATGTTGAAAGTGTGGTTTGACGAGGACGCAAAAAGTGTCACACAAGATGTGGTCATTATTTTGGAGGACCAAAAGCTCCTCAGTGGGGAGGAATGATCCAGGATGATCTCAAAGTACAAGTTACCTTAAAAATAGCTCAAAAATCAAAGTGGTCAGATGGAAGCAAAACCAGGACCAGATTGTAGTGCTTGTCACCTTGATTCCAATGGTGTGAATGTCACTCAAATACGAGCTTGTATGGATGAGATAGGACTGGTCAAATTTTTGGTCAAAGAGGACAAGTGGCAGGCTTAAGGGTTCTAAAAATTGATCGAGACTGGGGCATGAAACCTGGCTCCCGATAACAAGTGAATTTGTAGTATGGTTAATTTGTCGTATATCTCTTATTTTCTAGTTGGTGAATTTTAACCAATGTTCTATATATGTATAAAATCAAAAAAATTAAAGAGGGGTAGGTTGGGCCCGTCAGACTTGCCCTGATCCAAATCGGATCCACAAAAGACTGTCAAGAACCTTGACTGTATTGAGTTAAACAAATCCTTAATGAAATCCAAAATGGCATCAAAAACCCCCTGAACCAGTGGCCATGGAAGCCGGCGCGAAACGACGAGGACCTCGGTCAAAGTGCGCTGACCGAGGCCCATGGAGATTGTGTAGGAGGTCAAAACAGCCTTTGGGAGCCCCGGATCGGGAAAAGGAGGTGGTTTTGATGCACTTAAGCGCTAATCGCTCATCGCTAGGCGAACAGGGCCGAAATGAGGGAGCCTTAAGCACTCGGTCACGTTGGGAGCCAGAGGATCACGGGTGGAAAAAGGTAAAAAGCGCCAATGTATGACGGTGGGACCCATGGGCTGGAAACCGATGGTTTGATCAGGGCACCCTTGAACGGTAAGAGGTTTTGGAGAAAGTAGAGCGATCACAATCAGCGAACGACACGTGGTAGCGAAGGTGAGAGAAAAACCGCCGTGATCGCGCGTTATCGGTCGAGCAAGTCAACCGTGCTCGACATGCGTATGATGTTGGATCTGGAGGAGCCCAGATCGGACGACTGAGATTGCGCCCGATAGAAAGAAGTGGAACCGACAAGGAAATAAGTTGCGATTTGAAAAGGATTTGGAATCCGTTGACCGCCACGGTGGAGAAAGAACATATCCATGACATAACCAAAGAAACAAGCCGATGAAGCATGCTAGCACTAGTTAGATGGAGACACGTGGCACTCCCTGAACGTTCATGTTGACGCCAAACAAGGAACTCCAAGCACAGCTGCAGGAGGAGAATCGGCGCAAGCGGGAGAGGAACCAAACATGCATAGGATTGACTGGTTAAAGCCATGAACAGAGACAGTTGAAAGGAGAGGAGGATTTGGAGAAGGATCCAAGTGACCAAGAGAGACAGTGATCGGTGAACCCGAGAGGAGGACTAAAAACAGAGAACAGTCAAGCAAAGCAGAAGAGACAGAGGGTCGAGCTAACCACAGCCAGCATCAAGCACTAGAGAGCTTGAAGATTCAAGCCTTCCCATAGAGGAATCTATCTGGATTGAACATCACAGTTGGATTTTTCCACTGTAGACCAAAGGTCACAGAGCTGGTAGAAAGAAAAGGATTCTGTGAACTCTGAGTGGCTTGGGGAATCCAAGAACCACCCTGCCAAGCAAAATCTGCTTCAGGAGAACTCGTATTGAGTCCCTGTATTGTAATTTCTCTACTATAAGATGCAATAAAACAAGGCCACCACTGAAGCTGGACTAGAGACGTAGCCCTGGAGAGTAGGGTGAAATCCTTATTAAAAATTGTTTGTGTCTTTGTGTTTCTTACTATATTTCTCTGTTGTCTTTCCATTTAAATGTCTGTGTATTGGCAATCTGATCGATCTGTTGTTTCAATAACACAAAACACACACACACACTAGCACATGAGTCTGTAATACCTTCTATTTAATAAATCTTCAACTGAGGTCACTCATAGGGTGATTATCAGATCAAGTGGTATCAGAGCTCTAGGCTGTAAGGTTAGACAAGCTTGTG
>APFE031556723.1:29270-48875 GCA_000404065.3 Pinus taeda
TGCACTCACTGTAAAAAGGAGGGGCATGATGATGAGCACTGTTGGATTCTGCATCCAGAGCTGAGACCTAAGAAGTCCAAGGGCAAGAAGAAGAAGACTGATGCAGCTCTTAAGTGAGATTTGGGGTCAGACTCGGGAGATGAAACAATCATTGCAGCCACAGGTATAAAAGGTAAGAATTCTGAAGCATCTACTAGTATTTCTGCTCAATCTATTGTTGATGAAGAACATGAGAGAAAAAGACATGAGCTTCCATATTCGAGTTGTTTCCAAAAATCAAAAGGTTGATACTTTGTTTGATAGTGGCTCACAAGCAAATCTGATTTCTGAAGCAATTGTAAAGAAATTGGGATTAACAACTAGACCTCATAAGAAACCATACCCATTAGGATAGTTGAATGATAAAGCACAACTACAAGTGACTAGACAGTGCAAACTCAAGTTTTCTTTTGGGTCAGCATTTGTAGATGAGGTGAGTTAGATGTAATTCCTTTGGATATATGTGGAATTGTTTTAGGAAGTCCTTACTTGTATGATAGAAAGGCTATTTTCTATAGAGCTGAGAACAAGTATCTACTTGTCAAAGATGGAATCGAATACTTTGTCAGAGCTCACAAGCTCAAGAATAATTATACTCTCATAAACTTAGGACAGATGAAAAGAATGATAAATTCATGCAAAGAGTTCTTACTGATGGTTGTAAAGGAAAAAAACCTGATAAGACCAAAAGATTTGAGGGCTGTAATGCTGATCAACAAGCTAATATAGAAAAGATTGTTTCAGAGTATGATGTTTTATTTCAAGAACCTAAAGGTCTGCCACCCAAAAAGGGAATAATACATGATATTATTTTGCAGCAAGATGTTCCTTTGCCTAACATTGGGATGCACTGGTTGGCTGCCTTAGAGAATGCTGAAATCAAGAAGCAGGTGCAGGAGTTGCTTGAGAAAGGGTTCATCAGGCCTAACACATCACCATGTGGGTCACCAATCGTCTTGGTGAGAAAGAAATATGGCTCGTGGAGAATGTGCATTTATTACCGAGCACTGAATAAGATAACAATCAAAAATCGCTATCCCCTTCCTTGCATAGATGATCTTTTAGATCAATTGAAGGAAGTTTTTTATTTCACCAAGCTAGACATGCATAGTGGATACCATCAAGTCAGAGTTGCAAAGCAAGATGCATGGAAAACTGCTTTCAAAACAAAGCAAGGATTGTATGAATGGCTGGTTATGCCTTTTGGCTTAACCAATGCCCCTGCCACTTTCATGAGATTAATGAAAGATGTACTCAGACCTTTTCTTGATGATTTTGTTATTGTGTATCTGGATGACATTCTGATTTTTAGTAAAACGTGGGAAGAACATTTAAAGCATGTTACGCAGACATTAGATGTTTTGAAAAGAGAAAAAATTATGTTAAACTCTCCAAATGTGAATTTGGCAAAACCTCTCTAAATTATCTAGGTCATATAGTAGGGGGAGGTGAATTAAAAATAGATCCCTCTAAAGTGGTAGTCATCATGAACTAGCCTAAACCCAAGTCTGCTACAGAAGTGAGAAGCTTCTTAGAAGCAGCACAATATTGGAGGAATTTCATTTCAATTTTTTCCTCAATTGCAGCTCCCTTACATGCTTTGACATGATTGAACAAGGTGTTTCAGTGGGGAGGCAAACAGCAGAAAGCCTTCGACACCTGAAAAGAAAAAAATTAGTACAACACCTGTACTTGCACTACCAGATCTACAAAGACCATTTGAGATCCAAACTGATGCCAGTGATTATGCCATGGGAGCAGTGTTGACACCAGACGGTAAACCCATATGTTATCATTCTGAGACTTTTAATCCTGCAGTAGTTAACGATCCTACATATGATAAAGAATTGTATGCATTAGTTCAGAGTGTGAAAAAGTGGAAACATTACTTAATGGGCAAGGAAACAGTAATACATACTGATCATCAGCCACTTCACTACCTACACTCCCAAACTAAATTGCAGCAATCAAGACATTACAGATGGATGGGTTTTCTACAACAATTTCATTTAGTCATCAGATATAAAAAGGGCACACATAACAAGGTTGCAGATATGTTATCTAGACCCATTATAAATGCATCTACCATACTTAAGCATAACTCTGTGCCGCATGAAAGCTACATAGAACAGTATGCTGAAGATATGGACTTTAAAGATGTATATGCAACTTTGATTCAAGGCAAAAGAATAGAAGAATTGGACTATCATGTGAAGGACCAAATCTTATATCATTGTGGGAAACTCTGCATTCCACAAACTGAGAGAGCAAAGATAATTAGGGAAGCACACACTTCTCTGATATCAGGTCACTTTGGGGTAAGTAAAACAGGCACAGCTTGCAACGTTTGCTTATTGGCCAAAAATGATGTGAGACAGTTCTGAACTATGTTAAAGGGGTGCGTTCATGTGTGCTAAAAGAGACCTAGCATAGAAAACTAGGCTTTTACCACTCCCTTGCCAGTCCTTCTCATTCTGGGAGGCAAAGCATTTTTCATGGTTTTGTTGGAGGACTGCCTCTACAATCTAGGAAAGGTCACTGATTATTATATGTTGTTAGTTGGATAGGTTCAACAAATGTGTATTCTTGCATACCCTGTAGTTAAACAGATTACAGTTGAACAAACTACAAAATTATTCTTTAAAATGTAATGGAGTTCATTTTGGATTTACCCCAACTTCTATTGAATCTGATCGATGACACCCTTGATTTGTTGGGGAAGGTTTTGGGTCAAGTCTGTGGAATAATGGACACAAGTTGAAGAAAGCACAGGCTTCTCATCCACAAACAGATGGCCAAACAGAAGTAGTTAACAGGACAGTGATCCAGTTACTGAGAGGATATTGTAGCAAACATCCTAAGCTTTGGGATGAGCACTTGTGCTATGTGCAACATGCTTACAATAGAGCCAAACACTCTTCTACGCAGAGATCTCCTTTTGAGTCCTGTTTTGGTTTCATACCAAGGTCTCCTTTGGATTTTGTCTTTGGTAACAATGCCATGGTTGATAGACACGATATGGACAAGGCAACTAGGTTCATTGAACAGATCCAGGAGATCCACCAGGTAGTACAGGAACATCTAGAAAAGAGCTAGGCTAAGTACAAGGCTAGGCATGATAAGCATCGAATGGAGCATAGTTTTCAAGTTGGAGACCAAGTCTGGCTGTATATCAGCAAGGACAGAATGCAAGGTGAAGGTAAAAAGCTAAAACCTATCAAGTATGGACCCTTCAGGATACTTGATAAGATTGCCGAGAATGATTTTCGCCTTGATCTGCCAGCTTACATGCACATGTACTCAGTCGTGAACGCAGATTGCTTGAGGTTGTTTGAACCTTCAATGGTTGAGGACCCTGAAGAGCAGAGTCAATTACCTTCTGTTGATGACCAACTACTTGAATATCTTAATGAGTTGTAGGAAGACACAGTGCTGGACAGGAAGGTGAGGATGACGTGTAGTGGACAGGTGGAATACCTTAGGATTGGGATTAAAGGTTCGAAACCGAGCAGTGCGAAGTGGATTGATATTGGACAAGTGAGACAGTAGTTTCCTCACTTAGTCGATGCTTGAAGAAAACCAACTTTGGGTGGTCCAAAAGATTTTTCAGTAGGGAGGTCGTGATCCAAATCGGATCCACAAAAGACTATCAAGAACCTTGACTGTATAGAGTTAAACAAATCCTTAATGAAATCCAAAACGACATCAAAAACCCCCTGAACCAGTGGCCATGGCAGCTGGCACAAAACGACGAGGACCTCGGTCAAAGCACACTGACCGAGGCCCATGGAGACTGCACAGGAGGTCAAAACAGCCCCTGGGAGCCCCTGATCGGGAAAAGGAGGCGATTTTGATGCACGATTAGCGCTTAAGCATTAATCGTGCATCGTTAGGCGAATAGGGCTGAAATGGGGGAGCCTTAAGCACTCGGTCATGTTGGGAGCCAGAGGACTACAGGTGGAAAAAGGTAAAAAGCGCCAATGTACGACGGTGGGACCCATGGCCTAGAAACCGACAGTTTTTTCGGGGCACCCTTGAACGGTAAGAGGTTTTGGAGAAAGCGGAGCGATCACAATCAACGAATGATGCGTGGCAGCGAAGGTGAGAGAAAAAACACTGTGAGCGCACGTTATTGGTCGAGTAAGTCAACCGCGCTCGACGTGCGTATGACGTTGGATCTGGAGGAGCCCAGATCGGACGGTTGAGATTACGCCCGATAGAAAGAAGTAGAACCAATAGGGAAATAAGCTGCGATTTGAAAAGGATTTAGAATCTGTTGACCGCCACGGTGGAGAAAGAACATATCCACGACATAACCAAAGAAACGAGCCGACGAAGCATGATGGCACCAGTTAGATGGAGACACGTGGCACTCCCTGAGCGTTCATGCTGACGCCGAACAGGGAGCTCCAAGCACAACTGCAGGAAGAGAATCGGCACAAGCGGGTGAGGAACTGAACAGGCATAGGATCGATTAGTTAAAGCCATGAACAGAGACAATTGAAAGGAGAGGAGGATTTGGAGAAGGATCTAAGCGACCGAGAGAGACAGTGATCAGTGAACCTAAGAGGAGGACTAAACACAGAGAACAATCAAGCCAAGCAGAGGAGACAGAGGGCCGAGCTGACGACAGGCAGCATCGAGGACCAGAGAGCTTGAAGATTCAAGCCTTCCCATAGAGGAATCTGTCTGGATTGAGCATCACAGATGGATTTTTCCACTGTATACCAAAGGTCACAGATCTGGTAGAAAGAAAAGGAGTCTGTGAACCCTAAGTGGCTTGGGGAATCCAAAAGCCACCCTGCCAAGAAAAATCTGCTTCAGGAGAACTTGTATTGAGTCCCTGTATTGTAATTTCTCTGCTATAAGACGCAATAAAACAAGGTCACCACTGAAGCTGGACTGGAGACGTAGCCCTGGAGAGTAGGGTGATCTCCTTATTAAAAATTGTTTGTGTCTTTGTGTTGCTTACTGTATTTCTTTGCTGTCTTTCCATTTAAATGTCTGTGTATTGGCAATCTGATCGATCCGTTGTTTCAATAATACAGAACACACACACACACCAGCACATGAGTCTTTAATACCTTCTGTTTAATAAATATTCAACTAAGGTCACTCATAGGGTGATTATCAGATCACGCCCACCCCCAGCGGTCAAATTAAATGTTAAATGTAATGTGGGGTGGAAGGTGGCCAAACCCTGCCACCCCTGGACAGTCATATACGAAACCAACAAAAAGATTGGTTGAGTCAGGGCCAGATCGAGCAGACCCCACCCACCTATATACCACATATATAATATACCACGAGACCGCCATGCATATTAAGCCGTGGGGATAACCGTTATCATAGACATGTAACCACCAAAAAATGTCGCCAACCACGCCATCAAATGGTTGCCTCATATATCAAACTTGTTTGATATATTGGGTAGGTGGGGCATTCGAACCTCGACCTTCACCCACCTAGCCAACTCCACCACCAATGAGCCATAAGCTCATTCCTTGGTGGCTCCATTGGCGCGCCTCTATTTAACCTCACATTTTCACAAAGGCTCGGGGGGAGCGACCAGCTAACCAAGGAGCGGGCAATAGAACCACTAGTCGGACAGAGGTCGGAACCTTGCCCAAGGAATATTCGGGTATCAAAAAATATTATGAGAGGTGCAGAAAGGCATTTTGTCAGAATTTCACATGTGGATAGTCATTTTTGCACGTTTTTCTCTAGGAATTTAGTGGTGACGCCAGTTTCAGTAGCTAGGCTCTCCATTTTCAGGCCATCTTCCAGATTTGGAGGTATAAGGGTCTTTTATGTAAAATTGCTTGTACTTGATTTCTTTGATGCCACTTAATGAAAGAGGGCCTCCCCACTATTGAGCAGGGCTCGGAGATGTAGCCCACCCTTGATGAACTCCAATATCATATTGTGTGTCTTTTATCTTGTATTTTCTTATGTTTTTCTGCTTCATGCTTATGTGGTTTAATTTACCTGGTTAACATGCTCTTCCATATGTAATTCTTTATGCATCCTTAAGCAAAAGATTCTAGATCACTCAAGCAAATTGAAAAGTTGAGAGACAAAGCATTTGAAAAGAGATAAACTCAAAGGAAAATGTTGTAAATTACTCTCCCCACTCTAATATGGACTCACTCTATAGTAAGGAAGATCTAAGATAATGCATGAGCTTGATATGCTTCTTGACTTAGGGCTACACCTTGATTTCAACATGGAATTTCCCTCACTGATGATCAAATTAAATTAATGCACAGACACCTAGAGATCCACGAGACATATATTCATATTCTATAACTATAGTGACTAAAAGTTGAATTATGGAAACTCAGAGTAGAGAGTGGCTAATTTTTGACACAATTATATGAGGGAGAGATGTCAATAAGACTCTTTTGACACGCCTTTATATCTATAATTCATAGTTTTGATACACCATGCAGAGGATCAATTCCCTGTTGTGGAAATTTAACATTTGATATATACAGTAGCTCCTTAGTTTTTAGCATTTGATATATGAGCATTGAAATTAATGTGGGGTATGGTAAATTAATGTTAGATTACTGTATCAACTAATTTTGGAGAATTGTAGAGTGAAGGAATTTGAGCCGAAATTCTTGGCATATGTTTGAAAAAAATCTGAAAAGACACAACCAAGAAAACCTAATAAAAACCCTAATGATGTGGATTGTCGATTTCATCTAGAGAAATCAAAACTGTTCACGTAAAAACACCTCGTAAACACCACAAACTGTGTTATCACATGAAGCTCACACGTATCTAGCACATATGGAGGAATGTGAGTGCTCCACATAACTTAGCATTTATTGTCATTCATATCATTTAAATGGAATATCATTTCACAAGAGGTATTTAATTATTGGTGACATAATAGTTGTTGGGATATGAATTGAGAGGACAAATATTTTGACATAGTAAACTTAATTAAGAACCAACAAAGGTGATAAATTGACCATGATAAGTAACACGAAGGATTAATTAAAAAATAAACAGTGTATCAAGACTATGGTTTGGAGGTGCAATTAGGATGATAAACTTGATTAGAGACCATAACTGGAATTAAGACCAATGTAAAAGTAAGTAAACTATAAGGTATTATAAATGAATGATCTAATTTAGTACAATAAAATGATAAGTTATAAACCTACATATAAGAGTTACATATGTCACACATATTATATAAATTAAAAATACAAAGAACATATATTAACTTAAAAGCTAAGTATTAGACTTTAAAAATGAGTCAAGTCTAGTTAAAAATGTAAATTTTGGTGACTTCAAATTTTATGAACCTTTCAAGACTACAATTATGGTTTGATACTAATGTTAGGAAGTCCAATAATCATAAATGCACTATAAAGGAAGAAAAATTCACATTGATAATAAAGTTCCATAAGACTAAATTAAGAATAATCTTCAATTAGGATTTATTTTTTTTAGCGTGAAATGGAAGGTGTTACACATTAGTAGTAATTTTAACAAGCAACTCACTTTCCCCTCAACATACACAACCCAAGGTTAGTAAGGCATAAAGACCATAAGGGAGAGGAAGTATTGCTTTCCCATGAAATAGATCTTTATAGATGCAAAGTTCATTCCGTTTCAATTTTTCAATGTTTATAGTTTGTATTCTAAGAAACATGAAAAAGATTAGTTAGGATAATTTTGCTTCAATTGTTTTCTGGGTGGGAATTTGTTTTTTTAAGCGTAGTAAGGAAATTAGGAGGGATTTCTACTAGATGAAATCAATATTTAGAGCTATGGAATTCTATTAGAATTATGAGTGTAATCTTCACACCTCAACACACTTATATGTATCATTAATGTATTTTTCATCATGGCTAATACCACCATTCAATATTTTATTATCATTTATTGTAATAGTTGGGAGAGGATAAGGTCGTGGAGGCGGCGTAGTGGTAAAGTCAGCCTCGTCATGACGGATCGGTCTTGTGTTTGATCCCGAGCAAGGTTGTAGCTCCTCGTGCGAGTAGTTAGTCTAAACCGGGCCAAGCCCACTACATTTTAAGGAAAATACAGAAGAAAGAAATGAAACCCAAAATATGGAAGAGGAACTAGAGAGCATAGATATAGGAGATCTGGATATTCTAGGCTTAGATCAAGCCTGTAAAATGAAAAGTTATGACAAGATTCTAGAAAGACAGTTGGACAACCTGGAAATAATTTTTTCAAGAGCACAGAGACAACGAACCCTTGGTATATAGCCTAGAAGCCAATGGGATGGAAAGATCCTCAAAAGAGATAATAAGAAGAGAGGAAGGAAAACGGATCTCCAACGAACCATTCACATTGGGGAAATGCTAGTGGAATCGGGAAGATATTCCAAGCTCACGAAGTACTATACCACCCTCTCTAATATCTCATCATGAAGCTCATTTCATGGAATATTAGAGGGCTTAACAGCCTTGGGAAGTATAGATTGATAAAAAGCATGATTCAACAAGAAAAACCAAGCATCTTCTTCATACAGGAAACTAAGTGTAACTCAGCAACTCTGGAAAAAACCATGGAAAAAGCTTGGCCAGGTTGTACTGCAATTGCCATGGATGTATTAGGAGCATCAGGAGGCCTTGCAATCATTTGGAATGCACAGACAATCACGCTCTCCAATATGAATGTGAACAAGCACTTCATTCAGGCTTCATTCCATATAACAGGGACAAATATCCATGGGCATTTAACAAATGTTTACTTTCCTTAGGAAGCCATTCATAAGATAGACATATTGAATACTCTATCAATAATCAATACTAAAAGGACCCACCTGCTCTGGATCATGTGGGGGGACTTCAACATGATAACCAAACTGGAGGAAAAAAGAGGAGGCAAAAGTAGACTAGATAAGGAAAGCTGTCACTTAAAGAACTTCATCCAGAACAACTGGCTCATTGATCTACCCTTCAATAATGGAGTTTTCACCTGGAACAATAAAAGAGCAGACCCTCATCAAATTGCCTTGCGATTGGATCAATTCCTACTCTCTGATAATGCAATCCATTTAGGCGGAGACCTCTCAGCTTCAATTTTTCCCCTCATAGGTTCTGATCATTGGTTAATCGCACTCCAATGGACAAGACCAAGCAACACTACACGTCAGCCCTTTTGCTTTGAAGCCTTTTGGCTGTCACATCCAGACTTCAATGACTTCATAAACATGGTTTGGAAAAGCTTCATACCTTTGGAGGGATAAAAAATGTTCCAATTCCAACAAAAGCTCAAAAATCTCAAATTCCATATCAAACAATGGAACCAATTTACTTTTGGGAATATTCTTCAGGCACAAACTTCTCTAAATAAAGCAATGACAGAATTGCAACAGAAAATCATCACAGAAGGGCGAACAGAGCAGCTCTCAGAGCAGGAAACACACCTACAATCTCAAATCTTGGAAAGAGACAAGCAAGAAGAAGTTCTTTGGAAGCAAAAATCACGAGTCAGGCGGCTGAAGGAAGGTGAAAAGAATACAAAGTTTTTTCACTGCTCTATGATTCAAAGGAGAATGATCAACACCATTACCCATATACAGAACAACCAAGGAGAAAGAGTAGAGGACCACGCAGCCATAGAACAAGAACTTCGGACATACTTCAAGCAGGTTCATCATGAGACTCAAACAGATTGGACGGAGGCCATAGATAAAATAATCAAATCCATCCCAAATATCATCACTAAGGAACATAATCAGTTGCTCCGCAAACTGATTACCTTACAGGATGTGGAAAAGGCAGTACAATAGTTAAAAGAAGGAAAGGCGCCAGGCCTAGATGGGTTTACTTCTAACTTCTTTCACACTTTCTGGGATTTGATCAAATTGGAGGTTTGGCAGGTCGTGGAAGAATCTAGAGCAAACAGATGGATGCTTCCATCCATGAATTCCACTTTCATTACCCTCATTCCTAAAGAAGCTCATTCTAGAACCCCTGATAAATTCAGGCCTATAGTGCTATGCAACGTCATTTACAAGATTGTCTCCAAAGTCATTACTTCAAGGCTTAAACTGTTGCTCCCTTTACTTATCTCCCCAGAGAAACCAGGGTATGTGGAGGATCGGCAAATCGCGGATGGCATTATTCTAACGCATGAGATAATCCACTCTTTAAAGTAGCATAAAAATGCAGGTATGCTACTTAAAATAGATCTATCTAAAGCCTTTGATAGTCTAAGCCGGAGTTATATTCAAAAAGTGCTAACTGCCTTTGCTTTTTCTCCACCATGGGTTAGATGGGTTATGAGTCTCATTTCTCCCACCTTCTTCTCCATCCTTATCAATGGAATTCCTTCCTCCCCCTTTCATCCTTCTAGAGGTATTCGACAAGGAGATCCCTTATCCCCTTTTCTGTTTGTCATCATGGCGGAAGGTCTTGGTAGATGTATCAAAGATGCACTTCACTCCCAGCAACTATGAGGCCTCTCCTTTCCATACTCTCCTCCCTTCACCCATCAGTAATTTGTGGACGATAACATGTTGTATGGGCATCCTTCAGTCCAAGAAGCTCCTAAGTTAAAATCTCTGTTAAATAATTTTTCAGCTACCTCTGGAGCTTCCATAAACCAAGCCAAATACCAAATTTTCTTCTTTCATACCCTGGCAGCTACCCAAGCCTCCATTGCTCGAATCCTAGGTTTCCAAATAGCCGCTCTTCCATCCAAATACCTAGGAGATCCCCTGACTGATGTTGCCCTGAAACACTCATCTTGGAATCTGCTCCTTGAACAATTAGAAGCACATCTCTCTTCTTGGACCCACAGATCCCTCAATATGCCTAGTCGCTTAGTCTTAATTAAATAAGTTCTTCAATCTATGCCATTGTATCTCTTCTCAATCCTAGCCGCCCCTAAATGGGTTCTCAAAGAAATAAAAAAGCTCCAAAGATCCTTTTTATGGGGTAACTCAGAACAGAAACGCAAATGGGCTCTGGTTAAATGTGAAAAAATATGTTTTCCCAAGCACTTTGGAGGGACTGGGCTCTGTGATCCTCATCATAGCAATGCTGTTATGGGAGCACGCATCTGGTGGAACTGGCTCACATCACCGAACACTCCTTGGGCCACTCTATGGACAACAAAATATGCCAACAACAAACCTGTTGAGGATCTCATCTGACTTACTGATATAGGTTTGGGTTCACTAGTCTAGAATGCAGCAAAGCAACACAAAAATTTAATTCAACAGCATAGCTTCTGGGAAGTTAGGGACAACACTATTGCTAGGTTCTGGGAAGATTCCTCGCAGCAACAACATAGACTAAAAGATTTGATTAATCCTCACCAAATTCCCAACTGGGAAGCTCATAGGCTTGATAAGATCAATCAATATTGGAAGCCTACCTTAACACATGGATTTAGGCAATGGGTAAATCCTGATCACATTATTCAGAATGGCTTGGAGCCCGATCAACAGATCCTGGGAAAGGAACTCTCCAATCAAAAAATAAGATATTCAGAAAAGAAGGATGTGCTCAGATGGGGATATGAATCCAGGGGAATGTTCACCATGCATGAAGCCTACAACATAATCATAAAATAATCTGCATTCAAAGATCCACTTTGGACAGTTATCTGGGCTCCCAACTTATGGCCGAAGGTGTCCACCTTCCTTTGGCTGCTGTGTCAAAACAAAATCCTCGCCTAGGATAATCTGCGGAAGAGAAACTTTCATGGACCTTCCATCTGTTCCAATTGTAATAAGGAAGAAGAAACCACCTTGCATCTCATGAAAAATTTCCCTCTGGCTCATAAGCTATGGGAAAAAGTTAGTTTTAGATGTCAAAGGGATAGTAGAATCAAGGAAGACATCCCCACCATTGTTCGCAATTGGGCAAGAAATCCTTATAAGAGCAAGGTTCTTAACTCCTTATGGAAGCTTATCCCCGACCTTCTCATGTGGACTATATGGAAGGAGAGGAATAAACGTATCTTCAAGAATCAATCATCAACTATGGAAATCATCTGGAACAATGTATGTCAAAACCTCAAGGAAACTCTTCTTCTCCAAACTTGGCATGGAGACGACCTTCCCTCACTGCCATAGGAAAAGACTATTTGGGACAACTGGAATCTACAATGGAATCAAGAATTGAAAATCTCTACTAAAAATGTAGCAAAAAGTACAATATCAGACAAATGGATCCCTCCTCCTTAGAATGTGTTCCAATTGAACTTCGATGGAGCCTCAAAAGGCAATCCAGGAAAAGCCAGGTTTGGGCGAATTTTCAGAGATCATAAAGGAGTCCCCCTGCTAACATTTATAGGCTCAAATGGATGGGACTCTAATAACTCAACAAAGCTTGAAGGGTTATGGCAAGGGCTCCTTTTAGCCCACTCACATGGTTTCTTCCCTCTCATAATTGAAGGCGACTCTCAAATACTAATAAATATGGTGAATAAAATTCTACAGGGGACTCCCTCAAACAAAATTGGCAACAGTTGGCGACTAGTCGAAAGACTGGAACTTGTTGAAAATTGGCTCAGAACCCACAGAGCAGTTAATTTCAAACATATTTGTCAGGAAGGCAATAAGATAGCTGACCTTCTTGCCAACATAGGGGTGGAGAGTAACATTACTCTGAACGCTAATGCATTATCTTCTATAGCTATAGCCACAGATGCACAGATGAAGGAATTCAATGAAATAGTAGAGAAAGAGAAGACACAACAAGCAGGAGGCCACCTGGATGCGAGTGACACATTAAGTTTTTAATGAACGCTCTGAAGGATGGCGGCAAGGGGACAGGCCACTTGGCTGATGGCGCCCCTCCCCATAACACCCTGAGGCGCCTTCAAGGCACTCTACAGACTACAATCAATGCAGGTTCGGATCGGCAAAAAGTCATTTACTGTTTGGTTACGGAGGTACCTCGGTTCATTCTTTCACCACCTCCCTCACTCCGCTACAACTGTCTGCCTCAGGCCTTTGAGCCCAGCCTTCGCACTGCAACTGGTCGTCGCTGCTGGATTGTTTGTTGTGCAGATTTTGGTAATGGGTTTCACCTTTCTCATTCGGGTCTCTGCATTCTAACCTCGGCTCAAAATGACCCTGTTTCACCTCACAATTCCTCTGCTAGAGCTCCCTCTGTCATTGTCCCTCCTGTCACTATGCCCTCTAAGCGCTCATCCAACAATATCAGCATGGTGAGACATCGTATGAGAAGTCGTAGGGGAGGAACTCGGGGAGGAAGCTCTCGCCCTCCGATTGAGCAGTACCCTGAGTGTGCCACCTCCTCTCCTTCCCTTGAACTACATTATCCTCCTATCCATGGGGCGGTTAGATATCCTAGCACTAGAAGTGGGCGGGGTCTGGCTCGTTCTTTAGGTGTTGTTCATGGCGACTTTGCTATCCATTCAGCTAACTTTCCTTTGCCCCTTCATCTCGCTCCCCACTCAACCCAATTCAGGTTCTGTAGCTCCCTGAACAGGCTTGTCATTACCGCTACTATTTCTATCCTCTTCATTGAAGAAAACACTCAGACGGCCTCTCAGGTTGACAATTCCAACTTGCTGCAGGAGGACGCTCCAAGATGTAGTAACTGCAGATATACTGGAAAGAATGGGATGGACGAGAGCCTCTTCACCACGCATGGACAGAATTTGGGTGGCAATCAACATGGTGAAGGGGGTAGCTCTGCTGCCACGCACCCCTCTGATGGTTCAAGTCATGACGGGTCTGCTCTGCAGGTCGCATCTGGCGACAAGGGAGAGCCTTACAGTGGCGGTGAAGAGCCACATGGCAACATTTCCAGGGATGAGGCGGATGAGTGGGCATGCCCAATCATCAAGGAACCCATCTCGGATGACTTCATCTAGGCTGACGTGGCTTCCAGGTGGCTGGACAGGGTAGCCAAAGATATGGATGAGGCTATCAAGGGTTTGGATGTGGCCGCCTGGTGATAGGACGTGGCTGGACGTGGCTACCCAGGTGTTTTCTATCTGGTTTTTTTGTTTTTGCTAGTTTTGGATGGAATCTGCTATCCTATCTGTACTATATGTTAGGGAATTATCTTATTGTTTCTTTTGTGGGTTCTGGACTCAAGAATTGATATCATTTTTGGTTTTTATGCTCTCAGTAGACTGGTTTCCCCAAAGTTGGGGCAGTCCATATTTTGATGATACTCTATGTTAAACTTGGTCGAGGCTTAGTCCTCTCTGTTTTTTTTTTGTATATATTAATAGATTACCTTTACTTAGAAAAAAAATATTTGGGAAAGGATAATGTCAACCTAGTAAAATGTGTACATTTAGGCTCATTAACCCCTAGGCCAATCCCTTCTTGTATATAATTAGACCACAAATTGCATTTGTATTCATCATCTTGTGATATTTTTCATCTCCCTTATAAAGTGTTTTATGCCTAAGGGAACATTTCTTCATGCATCTCTTGTGTAGCACACTTGTGATTGGGCCCCTCTAGTGCACTATGGTTATCACTCTCTAGCACACTTGTCCAATTTCATCAGAATTTGTAAATACTTGAGGAAATGGGTTGAATCTATAGCCAAATTATTTCCACAAAGTCTTACTAGGTTAGCATTTGAATGGTTTGAAAACCTTTTGAAGAACTCTATAAATACTTTTGATAAAATATGTGATACGTTTTTGGGAATGTATTCTCTTAAACCAATCAATGTATTTGAAGTGGTTAGTCTTATATAATTAAAGCAAGGAAAGTGGGAATTTATGACCTATTTTGTCCATAGATTCTAATTTTCATTAGCTAGATGTGAGACCAATTTCTCTCTATATGAGCTTAGGAAAATATTTGTAGAAGGTATAAGAGAAGATTTGCAACCAGGATGCATTAATAATAAATAAATAACCTATTAGGATGATATCAATAAGGTGTTGTAATTATAAACTATCAACATTAGACATCACCTAAGAACTTATTATACTCCTATTATAGCTAGTGAAGTAGCTTCTCTCTTAGGTGACCCAAAATCAAGAGTGACTAAGCCAAAAGGAAACAAAAAGCATAGAAATGTTAAAGGGGGTGGTCTTACCATTTTAGTGCATAAAGTTTTTGCTTCCACTTCTTCCACTAGTGCTAATCCACCCATAAAGAGACTTTTGAAGAAGAAGGATCAACCATCTTCTTCAAAGCCTCTACCTATACAACCATCCACTCAACCTCCACCACCTCTAATTGAGTCATCCCCACCATAACTAGTGGAACAACATTGTGATAAGCTTAGAAGGAATGCATTTCTTATTCTCCCTTTCATCCTAGAAAGTATTACAATTATCATAAGAGACCTAGGCATTCTATGGAAGAATGTGTTATATACCAAAGAGTGAAGCACTTAAAAGAAGAATAGTCACTTCAAAGGAGACTTATCCCCCCTAAAAATTCCCCATTATCTTTTGTAATTGATTCCCTCAACATCCAACATGATCTAGTTAGCCTTCACAACCCTCCACTTCTTCCCAATATAATTTTTATAGTCATCCACCTATTTCTCCCACTCAATCTAGCTGGAAATTTAAGATCTTGCTTCATTCTTGAATTTATATGAAAGTATTATAATTTGATTTCAATGTTACCACAAGAGCTCAAGAATATGATAGAGTTACCTGCTCTCAGCTGAGTTAAAGCTATAGTAACCCAATAAGATCCCACTTGTATACCAAAAGGAAACCAAGACCACTATCCCTCTAGCTCCTAATAAGAAATTTATTAGATACCTATGGGAATACCTCCCATACAAGGGTATTTCACTATTCTTTCTGTAGTAGCAAAATTTTTCAGTTAACATCTCTATTATGAAGTTGTTATGAATTTGTCCCACCTTACGTGACTCTTTAGTAGGGGAAATTTACCTATCCCTAGTATTTTATACACCTATATTCAATACAATTGAGTCCTCTTAGGTCAACCATGTTGTTACCACCCCTCAATCTCCTTTCTAGGTCGAGAAACTTCACCCCTCTCCCTAGGAAACCATAGCCATAACCTGTATATTATTTGTCTTATGAACATTTCTTCTTTGACCCTCTTAAGGCACCAACCAATGAGAAAATGATCATAGTGGAAGATCCTACTTTGTACATAGAGTGTACTATAGGGCCTTGCTATGTTAAGTGTTACTTTGTAAATTGGAATTATAGCTTGAATGTGGTGTCACATGATGTATTATTTAGCATGCATTATACTAATGTGGACATGAAAGTTGTTGTCATTGACGTCATGGAAATCATCATCATCATCATCATTCATACCATTATTGTTGTAGATCATGACCTAGATGACAATGATCATAATGATGAGAAAATGATGATAACTTAGATGATGATGCCAAAGATAATGATTATGATTATGGCAGTGACAACATTTAAAAATTGGGAAGATTGGAAAAGGTTGTTAGCATCGTCATCATGATAATCATTGTCATCATCATCATCATTGTCATCGTAGCCACCATTGTCTTTAACATCATTGTCATTATCATCATCATAATAATTATTAACACTGTCATCAGTTTTTTGTAATTTTTATTGTCATAATATATCATCAATGCAGAAAATATGATGAGTGTTGCAAAAGGGATGTAAATGTGAACACAAAATGGGGGAAAAATAGACGTAAAATTGTATGAAAAGTGGGTGCAGCATAAGTAGATGCAAAACAAGATGCAAAACCTAACACAAAAGTAGTTGCAAAAGCATATGCAATAGCCAATGGACACAAAATATTTTGAAAATTCTATCACTGTAACAACTGATTTACTTCTACTTATTTCATCATAAGTTATTCATGAAATTACTTCAACAAACATTAAAATAAATACTGCTGCAGATATCACACCGTAATACAGAAACAAACACATGCACACATTGACACAGTTATTTTGGACTAATGTCCCTGGAAAAATCCAATGTGGGAAAACTGGTGCAACAAGGGAGGATTTTATTATTCAACAATTTTCTTGTACAACAGGGTGTCAAACTGGCTTACCCATAGATAGACAAACTTCCAGCACTTTTTTAAACCCAACGTAGGCGCTACTGACTTCTACTATAGCCTGAAACCCTCTACTTCAACCTGAAACCCTCTGCGTCAGCCTACTGAGGCTCTGCACAGCCTCTCCAGGCTTCTGCGTCACTCCTGCAGCCTCTGTGTGGATGACACAGGCCCTTCTGGCTCTGTGCAGTCTTTGTTGCCTCTCCATGGCTTCCTCTGGCTCTGCGTCTGCCTCTTATGTGGAGATATCCCATCTCTCTGTTCCATACTTACTACCTCCTCACTGCTCTCCAGACCACTGGTTCAATTTCTCAGCAAACCCCGCCACAGAAATTGAACTGACTGGTCTCCCTCAGTGTGTTCTCCAAGTGCCCCTTAAGCCTCCTCTTACACTTTTCCTGTTGATATCTCAACGGCTGAGATTAAGTCCCTAATCAATGGCTAATATTAGATCTAGCTTGATCCATGTCTCTTGGACCATTCTAACATAGATTCATATTAATACACATTAATAATTTATTTTCCCTAAGTTTAGACTTAGGGACTCCATTAAAAATATTAATTATTTTAATATCTCCTGATCTGTTTAGAATCAACCCAAACCCTTTCTGGGTATTGTAGATCTTATGTGCCCCAACCTCTTCACCAAATTTCATGGCTAGAGCACATTCGGTGCTACCCCAAATCAACACTCCCTCTTAGCAAGGACTGTGCTCTAGTAATACTCCTCACTAAGTATTTCTCTGATCATCTGGCATCGATACCTATGATGATGCTAGGCCTTCCTACCCAACATCCTCTGCATTACTGCCTCCTGTGTTGTTGCCCATGACTCTGCTACTGCCACTGCTGCATCTGTATGACAGCTCCCTCTGCATCCGTGTTGTTGTTGGTCCTTTCTCCCAACACTGCATCCGCACTACAACTTCCTCTACATCTGTGTTGATGTTGGTCCTTTCTCCCAATAGTGCATATGCATTGCAACTCCCTCTGCATCTGTGTTGTTGTTGGTCCTTTCTCCCAACACTGCATCTGCATTGCAACTCCCTCTTTATTCGTGCTGCTAACACGCTACCTCTGAAAGGGGTTCTTTACCATCCCCATATTTTCCCTAAAGTAGTCAAATTTTGACTTTCCAAGGGCCTTGGTGAGGATATCTGCCACTTGTTCCCCCATAGGAGTGTAGCTCAATTGTACAACTCCTCATTGGACACAATCTCTGACAAAGTGACACCGGATATCAATATGCTTTGACCTATCATGAAATACTGGATTCTCAGAGAGTTTGATTTAACTCTGATTATCACACATGATCCTGGTTGCCTCCATATTTCTTCTGAATAGGTTTACTAACAGTTTTCTAAGCCATATGGCCTCACACAAAATTGTGCTTGTTGCCATATATTCTACCTCAGATGAGCTTAGAGCCACAAACTTCTGTTTCCTACTACACCAAGAGGTTATTCCTAATCCAATGTTGAAACAATACCCAGAGGTACTTTTCCGATCCACTTAAATTTTTGCCCAATCTGAATCAGTGAATCCAGTCAACCTGATATCCTTCCCCTTGTCGTAAAAGAGCCCATAATTGATTGTTCCATGTAATACCTGAGAACGTGCTTGGTAGTTGCCCAGTGAGCCCTCCTTGGTTCCACCATCAACTGACTAAGGGTGTTGACAGCATAGCAAATATTTGGCTTGGTATTGATGAGATACATCAGGGACCCTATGAGTTATCGATATAGGGTGGGATCGACATCCTTGTCTTCTGATGCATCAATCTTCTTCCAGTTGATGATCATTGGTGTAGCCATAAGTCTATAGTCTCCCATCCCGAACCTTTTAAGGATTTTTGTAGCATACCTTCCTTGCCCAAGGAAGATTTCTCCTTTCTGCTGCCAAACTTACAACCCTAGGAAATAGTGCATTCATCCCAAATCCTTCATATCGAACTTTGTGGCTAGACTCTTCTTGCAGTCTTCAATGAGTCTGGATGATCCTGTCAGGAAGAGATCATCCACATATAATACTAAGATAAGTGGCTCGCTCTCTACGACCAATTAGTAGAGATTCAGATCTTCTTCACTCTTAAAAAACCCCATCTTCTACAAGTAACCATCTATTCAACCATACCACGCTCTTGGTGCCTGCTTCAGCCCATACAAGGCTTTCTTTAGTCTGCATACATGAGACTTCTTCTCAAGAGTTTCAAAGCCCTTTGGTTGTTCAATGTATACTTCTTCTTCTATTACCTCATTTAAAAATGTTGTCTTGACATCCATCTGATGGATCTCCCATCCCATCTAGGCTACAAGAGATATCACGGTCTTAATAGATGTATACTTGGCTACCAGGGCGAAGGTTTCCTCATAGTCATTCCCTTCCTTTTGATCATACCCCTTAGCCACAAACCTGGCCTTGTATTTTTCAATACTGCAGTCCGCAGCATATTTGATCTTGTAGATCCATCTTGAACCTACCACAGATCTGTCTTGAGGCCTTGACACCACCTCCCAAACATTGTTTACCATTATGGAGTTATACTCCTCCACCATCGCATC
>APFE031556723.1:50784-121430 GCA_000404065.3 Pinus taeda
GCCTCTACATCATGGTCTCGACCCATAACTAATTTTCCCTTTCTGTCTCTGATTACTTCCTCTAATACCATGTGAAAATTCTATCAATGCAACAACTGAATTACTTCTCCTACTTATTTCATCATAAGTTATTCATGAAATTACGTCAACAAACATTAAAATAAATACTGATGTAGATATCACACCGTAATACAGAGACAAACATATGCACACATTGACACAGTTATTTTGGACTAATGTCCCCAGAAAAACCCAATGTGGGAAAATTGATGCAACAAGGGAGGATTTTATTATTCAGCACTTTTCTTGTATAACAGGGTGCTAAACTGGCTTACCCACAGATAGACAAACTTCCAACACTTTTCTAAACCCAACGTAGGCCCTACTAACTTCTACTACAGCTTGAAACCCTCTGCGTTAGCCTGAAACCCTTTGTGTCAGCCTATTGAGGCTCTGCGCAGCCTCTTTAGGCTTTTGTGTCACTCCTACAGCCTCTGCGTGGATGATGCAGGCCCTTCTAGCTCTGTATAGTCTTTGTTGCCTCTCCGTGGCTTTCTCTGGCTGTGTGTCTACCTCTTCTACATTGATCGCCTGTCTCTCCGTTCCGTACTTCCTGACTGATCTCTATTCCGTACTTCCTGACTACTCTCCAGACCATTGGTTCAATTTCTCAGCAAACCCCGCTCCAGAAATTGAACTGACTAGTCTCCCTCAATGTGTTCTCCAAGTGCCCCTCAAGCCTCCTCTTATACTTTCCTATTGAGATCTCAACGGACGAGATAAATTCCATAATCAATGGCTAAGATTATATCTAGCTTGATCCATGTCTCTTGGACCATTCTAACACAGATTCATATTAATACACATTAATATTTTATTTTCCCTAAGTTTAGAATTAGGGACTCCATTAAAAATATTAATTATTTTAATATCTTCTGATTTGTTTAGAATCAGCCAAAACCCTTTCTCATATTGGAGATCTTATGTGCCCCAACCTCTCCACCAAATTTCCTGGCTAAAGCACATCCTATGATACCCTAAATCAACAAATATGATGTAAACATAGATGCAAAAGTGGAAGCAAACATGGGTGCAATAGTAGGTGTAAAACTTGGCACAAATTGTGGTGAAACAAATTTGGATGCAACAAGATGCAACAAGGAGATAAACTTGGATGAAAAATAAGATGCAAAAAGGGATGTAAATGTGGACACAAATATGGGTGCAACAGTGGACACAAAAATAATGCAATAGAAGTGGATGCAAAAGTAAATGTAAAATGAGATGCAAAACCTAATATAAAAATGGATGCAATAGGGGATGCAAAAATACACAATATTTGATGCAAACTTGGACACAAAAGAGGATGAAAATGTGTATGCAAAAGTGGAAGCAAATGTGGGTTGCAACAATAGGTGCAAGATATGGCACAACAAAAATGGATGTAATGATAGACACAGAAAAAAGATGCAAACTTGGATGCAAAAGGGATGTTAAAGTGGATGCAAACATGGGTGCATCAGGCGAAAAAAAATTGGATGCAAAAAATAGATGCAATGGAAGTAGATGCAAAAGTAGATACAAAATGAGATAGAAAACCCAATGCATAAACCTGACACAGAAGTGGATGCAAAAAGAGATGCAATATTTGATGCAAATATTGGATGCAAAAGAGGATGTGAAAAATCATGTAAAATTTGAAGAAAACGTGGGTACAACAGTAAGTGAATAACATAGCACAAAAGAAGTGGATGTAATGATAGAAGCAAGAAAATAAGCAAGCTTTGATGCAAACGAAGATGCAAAAAGGGATGCAAAGTGGATGTGAACATGGGTGCAAAAGTGGATGCAAAATTGGATGTACAAGTGGATACAACAAAAGTTTATGCAAAATTAGACACAAAAACCAATGCAAATATTGACACAAAAATGGATACAAAAGGGGTTGTAAAAAAGATGTAAAAGTTTATGAAAACCTAGATGAAAAAGTGGATGAAAAAGTGGATGAAAAATTAGAAGCAAAAATGGGTGCAAAGTGAGGTGCCAAACTAGGCACAAATTGTGGCACAATAAAGATGGATGCAATAGTGGACACAATAATAGATGAAAAAGAGGATGTAAATATGGATGAAAACCAAGATGAAAAAGTGGATGCAACAAAAGTTGATGCAAAAATAGATACAGATCTAGACACAAACCTTCAGGCAAAACTTGGCACAAAGGTGATGCAAAAAAGGGTGTGAAAATGAACGCAAAAAAATAATTTAAAAAGGGATGTAAAATAGGATGCAAAAAAAATGATTTAAAAAGGGATGTAAAAGGGGATGCAAAAGATCATGAAAATTGTGATGCAGTGTAGGCGCAAAAAGTGGATGCAATAGAGGATGCAAAAATAAGTGAAACAAAATTAGGTGTCAAACTTGATGCAAAACTTGGAACAAAACCTAGTGGAAAGGATGGCACAAAACTTGGCATAAAACCTGGTGCAAAAGTTGGTGCAAAACCAATTGCAATACCTGGTGCTAAACCTGGTGTAAGACATGGTGCAAAAATAGGTGCAAATTTTGCATCAATTTTTGCATCATATTTGATAAATGGATGCAAATAGCACTAGAAAATGGGCTCTAGACACAAAAAAGGAAGCAAAAAGGGAAGCTAATCACAGGGTTTTGTTGTAGTGAAAGTGTGTGAAACTACGACCAAAAGTGTCATTTTACAACAAACAAAGGTATCATAACAATGAAGTGCACTAGAGATGTTCTAAGTAATGTGAAGACACTTAGGAATGATCAAGAACACTTTGAAACATGTGCGATGACTTGAAATGACACTTTATGACCAAAGGGACACTTGATATAATAGATTGGTAGGCTCCAAAATTTGAATGTAGTGAATTTTTTGAGGGTGTTGTAACGGAGAAAATATGTTCCAAAGCATTTGGTTACTATAGAGCTCAATCTTGACTGTATTGAGAAAATTATAGTGGACTAGGTGATATATTGTAACAATTTGAAGAGTATCCCCCAGCAAAATATACATTTTTTTGCATTGTGAAAGCATAGAAACTTCTTCACTAGGGTGATGGTTCACCAAAAACCAAAGTCCACAAAATTTCCCCCATTTGGAATAAGAAATTGATGCAATGGAGATCATTACTACTTGAGGTGAAGCACTAATCTAGGTGGTTTTCTAGGGCCATCTTTAAAAAGGGATTAGAACTCCTAGTATTTATTGTAGGTTTTAACCTTGTACATAAATTACCTGCAAGCGAATTCTAAAAACGGAAAATAAACAATGGCAAGAGCATAAAATCTAAAACATATATACACATAGATTTTCCCCTGGATCCCAAAATCGGGACTACCAAATTGATTTTGCATTGTATTCCTTTCAATGTTACAATACATATATATACATGTTGAAGCATCCATAAACCCCAATACATTAAACCTCGACTAGAACATAACTATAGTTCCCTTGATCGGATCTACAAGATAACATGGGCAGAAAACCATCATGCCCAAAACCATGTGCAAAACCCATGCACAAAACCATAGGCACGTTCGCCCACCTAATATAGGGTCCAAAAAAAATATTTCCCGAGGCATTTCCCCAGACCCTGTGCAGGGGGGCTACCACCCCCCTGTGACCCCCATTGTGCCTGACGCAACGAAGGTGGTGCTGGACCCCCCCCCCGCTTCGCATCTGGAGCTAGTTGTGGAAAGAATATAACACGTGCCCAACATTCTCCCACTTGTTGTTTTCTTTTCCACAGAGGAGAGCTTACTCATTGGTCCAGCCCTGCAATGCCCATTGTTTCTCTGCACCAAGAAAACTTCTCAGTACTCACAAACTTTGTCAATGCATATGTGGTATTCTTCAAAGTGTCCACCTTTACCAGCAACACCTTTTTGTCCTCAACCATATCCCTCAAAAAGTGATATTGAACATCAATGTGCTTTGTCTTTGAATGATAAACATGGTTATTTGCTAAGAAAAATGCACTTTGGCTATCACAGTCTATCCTTATAGCTCACTGTACTAACCCCATACTTGAACACAATCTATGCAACCAAACTGCTTCCTTTCTTGTATGAGTGGCTGCAATTTATTTTGCCTTTGTAGTTGAAAGTGCCACTACAAAGTGTCTCTTACTCATCCAATTGATTGCACCTCCAAATAGATTAAACACATACCCACTTGAAGATCTTCTTTGATCCAGATCTCTAGCCTAGTCTGCATCAACAAAGCCACGAATGTCGAAAACTTTGTCTAATCTTGGTCTTCCTTGGCGGCACAAACCATAATCACTAGTGCCATGCAAATACCTGAAAACTTGCTTCATTGTTGTCTAATGCTCCTTCCTTGGTTTTGACATAAACCTACTTAATGCTACAACTGCATGTGCAATTTCCAGTATAATACAAACCATTGCATACATCAAGCTACTAACTGCACTTGCGTATGGAACATGGGACATGTCCTCTTCCTCTTCTTGTGCCTTGGGACACTATTCAACAGATAATTTTACACCTACAAGAATAGGAACCTTCACCGGTTTACTATCCTGCATATTAAACCTCTGCAGTATTGTCTCAACACACTTCCTCTGGTTTAAATAGAGCTTCCTCTTTGCTTGATCTCATTAATTTCCATGCCCAAAACATAGTTTGCAGCACCAAAATCTTTCATGTCAAATTTGGAGGACAATTGGATCTTCAAATCCTGGATAATTTCTTTGTTATTTCCAATCAGCAACATATCATCCACATACAAGACCAAATAAATAACACGGTCACCAATTAATTTAAAATACACATAGTGATCTGCTTTTCTTCTGGTGAAGCCAAGTCCTCGTATAAATGTATCAAATTTATGATACCATCATCCTTGGTGACTATTTTAACCCATACAAAGACTTTTTTAACCTGCATACCAGTTCTTTCTTACCTTCACCACAAACTTCAGGTTGCTTCATGTATATCTCTTTTCCAATCCCCATGAAGAAATGTTGTCTTCACATCCATCTGTTCTACCACAAAATCAAAAGTAGCAACAACAGATAAAAGTAATCTAATAGAAGCTACCTTGGCAACAGGAGAAAAAATATAACCAAAATCAATTCCCGACACCTAGGAATAACCTTTTGCTACCAACCGAGCTTTGTATTTCTCCACCTTGCCTTATGCATTCATCTTCTTCTTAAACATCCATTTTCTTCCAATGGGTTTCCTTCTAGCTAGAAAGTCCACCTGATCCCAAGCCTCATTTTTTCCAAAGATGTCGTTTCATCAACCATGGCCTCTTTCTAGAGTTTTCCATCCTCTGAATATACTGCCTCCTAGAAAGTTTTGCAATCATCATTAGTAATAGATAAAGAAAAATTTGAAGAGAAAGCAACTGGACTATACCTTTCTGACTGCCTTATTTCTTGAATTGATCTTCTCACAACTAGAGTTTGTGGCTCTTCAACTTCTGATTCCTCTTCTGTTGTAGAGTTCGATTCTTGATCCTTTAGCTCAAACTCTATCTTCTCGGGTTCCTTTGGTAGGAATTCATGTTTAATAAAATACTTCACCTCTCTAAACACCACATTGTGTTTGTACACAACCTTCCTTATTTCTGGGTTCCAAAACTTATAACCTTTTAAACCATCCTTATACCCACTAAAGATGCACCTTTCAAATTTACTATCCAACTTGGTTTTTCTCTCCTTTGGGACATGTACATGTGCATCATAACCAAATACCCTCAGATGTGAAAGAGAGGGTTTCTTACCAGTCCATACCTCTTGTGGAGTCTTATCCTCCAACGTTGATGAAGGTGATCTGTTGACCAGGTAACATGCAGGCTCCACCACCTCTGCCCAGAATTCTTGTCCTAACCTGACACCACTGAGCATGCTTCTTGCCTTTTACATCAACGTCCTATTCATTCTTTCTGCAACTTCGTTTTGTTGAGGTGTGTATGGTGTAGTATTTTGTCATGATATATCACACTTTTTACAGAACTCTTCAAATTCCTTCTTGTATAACTCTCCACTGTTGTCTTTCCTCAACACCTTTATCTTATTCTCTGTATGGTTTTCCACTAGAGACTTAAATTCTTTAAACTTGTCAATAACTTTAGATTTCTTCCCGAGGAAATATATCCATGTATTCCTTGAGAAGTCATCTATAAATGATACATAATACACAAACTTATCCAGTGATGAAACTGACACAGGTCCAAACACATCATTGTGCACAAGCTCTAATATCCCTTTCACCCTCTTAGAACCAGAGGGGAAACTCACTTGACGTTTCTTCCCATATACACAATGTTCACAGAAATCAAAATCGAGAGAGAAATTAGACATACCTTCTACCATACCATTACCATGAAGTATTCAAAGGCCCTTCTCTCCAATATGTCCAAGCATTTGATGCCACAGCATAGTCTTTTCTCTAGACACCACAAGGTTTTTTGCTTCACTTTCAAGAACCACAGAACTATTGCACCCATCAATAACAGTGCTACCCAAAAGCTTGTATAGAGTTCCAATCCAAACTCCCTGCATCAAAATCAATGCTCCCTGCACCATCTTGAAAGTATCTTTATTGAACATTGTTTTTACACCTGCGTCATCCATCTTGCTTACGAAAATTAGATTTATGGCTAATGCAAGAATATGCAGAATACCTGGAAGTGTTCTAATCCTTCCACCTTGCAACTTCAACTTGACTTTTCTGCGACCGGTGATTCTAGCATTCCTTTTATCCCTTAAGAAGACATTACCACCATCATATTTCTCATATCTGCAAAACCAATCCCTGTGGGGAGTGAACTGAAAGGATGCACCTGAGCCAATCAACCATGCCTCATGATTTACATGTGTACTTGAAGAAGAAGCCAAGTACACATCCCCACCTTCATCTGAGGTGTTTTTCGCCTCTACAGAAGGAGCATCATTAGATCCCTTTCCTTTCTCAAGAGATTTAGATCTACAGTCCTTTTTGAAGTACCCTTTCTTTTCGCATTTCCAGCACACCTTCACAGGTTTTCCTGGAGATTTAGATCTCCCACTCGAGGACTTATTTGTGTTGTTGTTCTGGGACTGTCCTCATACATACAAGGCATCTCCATTCTAGCCCTCCATATTTTTCCTTGTCATATCCTTTGATAGTAAGGATGAGACTATTAAATCAAACTGTAAGGTAGTTGTATTGCTACCTATTGCAACAACCAGACTATCCCACAAATCTGGTAGAGAACATAGAAAACTGATGCACTTATCTTCATCTGAAATCTTAATATCAAAAGATAAGAACTGGCTTACCACAATATTAAAGGTATTCAGATGCTCTATCATCGAGTCTCCATCCTTCATCCTCGGGTTATACAAATTTTTCTGAAGGAACAATTTATTCACCATAGACTTAGATTGGTACAAAGTCCCTAACTTGTCCCACAAAGCCTTCACCAAAGCTTCCCCTGATACATTCAACAATATTGAATCTGAGATACACAACCATATTGTGCTCTTTGCCTTCAAATCCAACTTCTTCCAGTCTTCATTGGAAATTAACTTTGGTTTAGTACCTGAATCTATCACAATCCACTGATCTTTACCCACCAGCAGATTCTCCATCTTTAGTTTCCACAACTCAAAACTTTGATCATTAATTATCACAATCTCTATCTTTCCACTACTTGCCATCTTCTTTCACCGCAAGAATAGATCCCACAGATCTCCCACTAAACAAGGTCTACCACAAGCCCAAGCAAAACCCCTTAGTAGCCAAGGCGTCCCCTTCAAGCCAAAACAACACTGATACCAAATGTAGGTGTTAACCCTGTACATAAATTACCTACAAACAAATTATAAAAACAAAAAATAAATAATGACGAGATCATAAAACATAAAACATATATACACATAGATTTTCCCTTGGATCCCAAAACTGGGACTGCTAGAACCCCAATCCATTAACCCTGGATTAGAACATAACCATAGTTCCTTTGACTAGATCTACAAGATACCATGGGAAGAAAACCATCATGCTCAAAACCATGTGAAAAATCCATGCACAAAACCATAGGCAGGTTCGCCCACCTAATATAGGGTCAAAAAAAAAAAAAAATCTTAGGGCGTTGCCCCAGACCTTGTGCAGGGGGTTTCCGCCCCCCTATGACCCCTCCGTTGCGCCTAGCATAACGAAGGGGTAGTGTAGGGATGGTTGTGGAAATAATATAACACACACCCAACGTTTATATCATGGAATTCCAACATATTGTTAGGATATTTCCAATGTATTTTTCAAGGTTCTTATGCCTAATGATTGAGCATTCAGAAATGTTCAAAAAAATTATTTTCCATCAAGCTAAATAAGACTAAAATAAAGCAATGAGAAACAAGTTATGGTCTTGATAAAGCTACCCCTTTTCCAAATAACTTTACTTTTCCTAGTGTAGAATGCAAAGTCGATGCTAACTTCAAGTTAGCATTAATGTTTTTTCATCTTATGATATAGACAAACCAATTCATTATGTTGAGTGCCCCACCAGGTTTGTTGCTTGAATGGTTGATATTGTTGTCATTCAAATAAAAAATAGAAAAAGGCTAATGATATTCCTTACAAAACAAATAAGGTGAGTTAAAAAAAATGAAGCCTTTGGGTTGTCTGGGAAGGATACCTCTATTTGTGGTTGGTTGATCAACAATTGTAGTTGTTCATGACTAGTATTTTGTAGGGATTATTTATCAGGACAAGTGTAGCTAATTGTGATCTTGCCTCTTATGGTTTTTGCCATGTAAATTTTTTGGAATTATTATAAAATGTAATTTCTTTTTTTTTGTGTGAAGAAAATACTTTTGTATTTCTTGAAAACAAAGGTTTACATGTTAAAATTTTAAATCATGTTCTGATCTCCCACAAGAAAGATTGAACCAAACACAAAATTTTGGTTGTTTGAAAATTGTAGAAGATATGGTACTAACGAGAGTTCTTGAGATCAAAATTCCTAGACTATTTGTTGGTCCTCCTTGGCCACTTTTACATTGAAAATTGCATAAATGAAACATAAAAGAGTTTAAAACAAAGAAACCAAAAAAAAAATTATATTGAATTATCTAAATCAGCGACTTCAATTGGAATGGGCTCCTTGTTGTTCCCTTGGGAGCAACCTAGATCAAGATAAATGTCCATGCACTTCTTGATACAACCCAGCAGCCTTCAACCCATTGCTTCCATGTGCTACTGCATATAATCCAGAGATAGAATAATGACCTCCTTCCTCTCATTTCTATCCACCAAAACTTTGCCAAGGAGTAACTTTAGGTTCCAATAAATGTCCCCTATATACATGTACTGGTTATAACATCCTCTAATATGCCCTACATTTGGAACCCAATTTGATACTTCTATTGGCACTTCAGTATCTATGAGGGTATGTCTCTTGTTATCTATTTCCCTCTCATCCTACACAATTTGATCTTGAATTGGATATGGAGTAGTCTCTCTGCACCTAACCACTGAACATTCAACTCTCACTTGAGCTTGAATGTGTCCCCTTTCCTAGCAGTAGGACACTCCACTAGGCACTCAAAATCTCTGGCATGACATCATGTGCATCAAAGGATTATTATGTGCCCAATGGTAAAGACAATTACCCCTTGGACACAAGTTTTCCACCGAAGGGACTCTTAAATGTTGAGCAGAGTCATAGAAAATTAAAGCCTCTTCCACTAGAGGGTGCTAGTGTCTGTTTTCTCGACTCAATTTTCTATTCATGTCGTGACTATGGGGAAACGCACTCTCATACGTCAACCTATCCTCATCATAATTGCTTGGGATAACAAAAAACACTAGAATTACAACAATGAAGCTTTTAGAAATGTTCATAGAGGGATATACAGTGGAATCAAACCTGTGTCTCCTACCACTAAAACCTCCTATGGGTGGATTTCCTAGGAGGTCTTAGAATGACTAAAAAATGATGTAATGGCATCAATCCACATCCAATAAAATCAACAAGAACGAGTTCCAGAAGGCACAAATATTAAAAGGAAGGGTAATATCTATTTTGTAAAGGATTAAAATCATGAAAAATCATATTCGTGAGGTATAATAGGGATTATTTTGAGAACCTTATGGAAAAAATAGTGGATCCAAAGTGATCCACAATGATGTATTTTCCCTATATAAGTTGTAGCCTTTGAGAATTGGAAAAGGTGGCCATTATATGAATTGAAATCTTGTTTGGCCCAGAGAATTCATGAGATGTAATCGTGTTTTTTAAATAAAATTATCCCTCGTAGCTTTGATCCTGAATTACGTAATTCCATGTGTTTTTGTTTTAATTCCATATCTTTCTTTGTGAGAAAAACTATGTGCACGAGAATACTGTTATGCATGGCGGAGTGAGAGGGGCCTACATGACTTGTGTGACAACATGAACAACACTGGATGCAATCCAACCTCTAGTGAATTAAGAACAATTTTTTAAACTATTCATATGATTTTTGAGACCATCCACTCAAACATAGAGTATTCAAGGGCATATAGGTGAATGGCCAAGTTTTTTTCTTTGGACTAAGTGTTGCCAATGCACGTTTTAGGGAGTGGAAGCACATGCTCTGCATGGTTCATAGAAAATGGGGGAGCCTAAATAGAGTTGAAAATGTGTGCAAGTTGCAAAGCTAGCAGTTGCCACAAAGACAAGAGAGAGAAAGTGAGATAAGTTTACTCATGCGATTTACACTATAAGTTTCCCCTATTCCCTCAACCAATTGTAGAGACCATTTTTTATTTGTATACGTTTCCCAAGGGTGAAATTAGAAATATTTATATCCCAACTCTTCCTTGTTTAGCTAAGGTTGAAATGTATATTTCCTATTTACTCCCAGATTAAGTGTTATAAAGAGAATTTGTGCACTTTCTAGCAAGGGTGTTACTTAAGGCACCCAAAGATACAACCAATGTGGACCATAACCCATAAGCTTGAGGATCTTAAACAATAAGAAAACTTGAAAATGTCATTACCCAAAGTTTTGTTTTCATCATGTGGTATCAAAGTAAAAGATTCCTATGGGTAGTTGGAGGAATATTAGTAGAAGGTACAAGTTGATCAAGGATCTAGTATGAGATTTTTTTTCCTTTTTTAGGTGACAATAGAGGAAGGTGAGAAGATTTTCAATAGCCTAGAGGAAGGAGTGCTCATAGGGTTCCAAAGAACAGAACTAGGAAGATGCCAAAACCCCAAACTCAGGAGAAAGTTTGGTGAGGTATTGTGTAGCAAGGTGGAGACTTGTTACTGCAGAGGTGTGTTGCAGCTCACAAGTTGAAGCTATTACAAGAAGAACAATAAGAATATGGAAAATATGTCATAAATTTTGTACCTTGGGATTCTGTTGTAGGAGCATCAACCCACCTCCAAGAAAATCAACAAGAACAAGTTCTAAAGGCGTAGTTGTCGAAAGGTGGGGTAATATATATTTTGTAAAGGATTAAAAGCGTGAAAAAACATATCTGTGAGGGATCTTAGGGATTAGGTTGAGAGCCTTGTGGAGAAACTAATGGATTTGAAGTGATCCACATTGTTGCATTTTCACAATATAAATTGTAGCCTTCAGGCATTGGAAAAGGTGGCCATTAGATGAAGAGCAGGGTCGCCAGGCCCAGAGAGGCCAGGAGATGTAATTGTATTTTTTTTTAATAACATTATCCCTAATGGTTTTGATTTTGCCTTATGTAATTACATGTGTTTGTGTTTTAATTCCATATCTTTCTGCGTGAGAAAAAATTTGTGCACAATAAGACCATTATGCATGGTAGAGTGAGAGAGACCTGCGTGACGTTTGTGACAACGTGAACAACACTAGATGTAAGCCCAAGCCCTAATGAATTAAGAATAAAAGTTTAAACTATTTAGAAGAGCTTAGAGAGCATCCACTTAAACATAGAGTATTGAGGGAGTATGGGAGAATGGGCAAGATTCTTTCTAAGGAGTAAGTTTTCCTAAAGCACGTTTTAGCAAGTGGGAGCACATGCTTTGCATGGTTCCTAGAAAGTGGGGGAGCCTAAAGAGATTCAAGAATGTGTGTGAATTACAAAGCTAAGAGTCACCACATGGAAAAGAGAGAGAAAGTGAGATAATTTTATTCATGCGATTTACTATAAAAATTTCCCCTCTCCCCTCAAAAATTTGCAGAGACCATTTTTTATTTGTATACGTTACCCAAGGGTGAAATTATAAATTTTTTTGTCCTGAATCTTCCTTGTTTATCCAAGGTTGAAATGGACATTGCTTGTTTACTCCCAGATCAAGTGTTATAAAGAGAATTTGTGTGCTTTCTAGCAAGGGTGTTACTTAAGGCACCCAAAGATATAGCTAATGTGGACCATAACCCACAAGTTTGAGGATCGTGAGCAATAAGAAAACTTGAAAACAAAAAACCCCCAAATTTCATTTTCATAAAAAATATTGCATCCAAAGAAGCAATTTCCTCCCCAAGCCTATCCAAACTGCATGGAAAGTATTGAGAAGCATGAAGTGAAGTTGAGGTATGTGGGGGCTAAGGGAACATCATAGTCATACCTACTTTTCATGTGTATCCCCCTAGAAGAGACACCTGAGCAAACATAAACCCATTTTAGAAACTAGATAGAAAGTTGGAGAGGAATGAGTGATATCCACTAAGGTAGTATAAATAAGAAGTGCCAACCATGGGAAAGTTGAGAGAGCCATATCCCCATGTCAATGCCCAGTTGACATCTATTAAGTGCAAAATCAATGAGTTGAGGTTGCATGATAGGCTCGTTGGGCGACTTGGTATTTGGATCAGAGCTATTTCCATATTGTTCTATACATTTGGCCATCTTTTTCACATTGCATAGGAAAAGAAGATTTGTTGCGCAGTTTGTCGAGTGGTGGATCAAACTTTCTCATGCACATGCTTAAATAGTTATGGGGGCATGCTTCCATGTCCCACTGGCATATAGATTTATAAGTCAGTGGCAACCCACCCCCACACCACCTCACATCCCGAGCACTCCATCAAAGGATTATAAAATGTAATTTCAATATCTTATTATTAACAACTTTTTGCAAAAGATTGTAATAAATACATCTCTTTCACCATTCTTTTAAAGATAAAAACATTTAATTTTCACCACATCATTGTCTTACTTTCTTTTTTTGTAAACTAAGGAGGGACCATTCTTTTTCCGTTACTTCGAATTGAAACCATTACATTTTCATGGTGGCCTCAACCCGCCTCGAGAGGAAATCGGGTTTGTTGGCCACCTTAAGTTTTTGACAGCCATCCAAAAACAAAAAATACTAATTCTTCTAGTCTATGCTATGTAAACTATACATTCGAAAAGATTACTGATGCTTCTTGTTTGCATTCTTAACTGAAAATAGAAACTAAACTATTCAACCGTTTTCACAAAAAACTACAAACAGTATATACATATCTTCCAGAATTAGTCCACCATGACTTCCCACTGCTCCTCTTCTTTCTTTATACCCGAGTTGGTTTCCTTGATCAGCTGCTGAATCTCCTCCAGTTTTTTATCCTGCATTATCAGAGTGACCTGAATGTTTTGCAGCTCTTTCTTCAAGTTTGGGATTCCCTGTGACAGTTCTGCCATCTCCATCGCCACTTGCTCCATTGCCTTCGCCAGCAGCCTTTTCATGACTCAGTAAACATGCAAGGCCTGTTTATACAGAGTCATGCGGCCTCTCGTGTTCCCTGGATCTGAGAGGAGGTATTCCTAGTCTTCCATTTCTAACCCTGATTATCCCTGGGTTGCTTCTTCCTCCAGATGTTGGATTATCCTTCTGATGTCTTTATTGGTGTTCTCACAGTAAGCTTCCTCTGCAAACTGAATCCTCTTCTTTAATGTTTTCCTGTATTTTCTTGCCGGTGCTGGATCATTCTCTACCCGTTTCCCTTTTGATCCTCCTCTTCCTTTGCTTCGTTGTCCTCGTCCCTGTCCTGCTCTTCCTCTGTTCCTGTAATTTCCCCTACCTCCCCGACTCTTCATGCCTGAGGTGCTTCCGAAGTCACCTCTCTCCTCTCGCCATTTGTTACTCCTATCTACCTGCTTCCTGTCCTCCTGTATTTTATCCTTTGCTGACCCTGCTTCCTTCCATATCTTCTTGCGCAGTTATTCCTCTCCATCCTGGTCTGAGTCAAGCATTTCTACTTCTTCTTCCGTGTCATCTTGGATCGTCTGATACTCCTATGCCACTTCTCCCTCTTCGATTCCTTTCCCCTCTTTCCCTGGCTTCTCCGTTCCCTATTGTATTCACCCTCGTCGTTCCTCATTCTCCTCCTTGTCGCCATTCGATACTTCCTTCCGGCTCTGTCCGGTTGTCTTCTCCGCCTTCGCTGCCTTACTATTAACCTGCCCAGAGCTTTCACTACTCTGTCTCCTCGCAAATCCTCGGCACACTTGTTTAATGTTCTCCCCTGTTTATCTCGCCTTCCTTTATGGTGTCTCCTCCGTCGATTCTCCTCGTCTCTCGTCGCTCGCTTCACCTTCCACATGCCAATTTCATCACTACCCACCTCCTTTCATCCTTCTTTTGTGCGGTCTTTCCCACGTCCGAGCTCTGCCGCATTACCTCCACCAGCTTCTTCCTTCATTGCCTCGTCGTCTCCCTTCTCGATATGATACCTTTGCTGATAATCTCTCTGTCCTCCTTCATCATTACCTTGCTGTCTTTTGCCTCGTCATCCTCTCTTACTCGCTCTGTATTAATTGCCCTGGTCACCGTCATTATCACCCCGATCGGGGGGATTGTCTTACTTCCTATATCAATACTATAATCCATTTTCTTCTTACTACAATTTGAATATTAAGCCCCTCTTCTAAATTTAGTCACCAAATTTTTACCATACTAATACTTTGCTACTCTTATATTACTAAGATGGTTTCCTTTATAAACATGGTGGTCAGAGAGGATTGGTAATGGTAGACCAAGTAATATGGATGTATGAGTAATGCTAGGGGTAATAGCAAAGCATAATAATAGATATCTAAAAAGCCATAGATTAATTTTTTTTTATTAAAGATGCTTAAAAATAAAATTAAATAATTTCAAAATATTAATTCTTAAATATTTATAAGTTTTTTAATTAACTTATATATTTTAAAAAACAATTTTTTTTAATGATAGTTTAATGTTATAAATTTTGATTGAATGCTTAATTTTATTTAGCTAAAGAATAAAAAATCAGTAAAAATTATCAAAATAGAAATTTGTATTATTAAGTTTCCTTAGTTATTTATATAATTAAATTTGTATTTATAGTGTTGTAAATAATCCCGGATGTCGAACAATCATAAGGTTTTACTAACATCAAAAGCTTTGCTAATTTTAATATCAAGAATGAATGAGATACGAATCTTAAGGTTGATGCGAGCAAATGTTGTCTCAATATATAATATCATTAATGATTTTGGTGTTAATATATGATATCATTAATGATTTTGGTGTTCTGCATTTAGTATTGTTTTTGGCTTATGGTTATTCTTAATTTATTGTTATATGGTATTTTGTTAGGAGTGAGTTAATAAATGAGAAATTTAATATTTTTAATAATTTTTTTTTAATAAAGTAAAGTTTTGCATTAATTTATTATTTTTTTTTGTAAATTCTAATAACTTTGGTATTTTAAAATGTGCACAACGCAAAATTTTATTGCCCATGTTTCTATTATTGAAGTGGAATTATGATCTTTTACATCATTTTTATCAAGTTTGTGTTTCACCAAAATGTGGGTGAGTTTGTCCACTTATTAACTTACCACATCTTATTATAATGGAATATCTACTTGGAATGTTGTTCCATGCTAATCATTATTTAGCTTTGGATTTTCATAAATGTTTTTGGAGTCACAAATAGTCTCACATGTAAGGTAAGGGTTTTTTTTCACATTAGCATTATACATTCTTGTGATTGCTTCTGTGTGATGTTATACATAATTTTGCTACGACGATATATTTCTATGTTTGGATTTTGTTTCACATTGATACTCATTTGCTTAAAGATTTTCAAAATTGTGAGCAGAAGTATTTCACATGTATGGTCATTGAAGTATTTCACATGTATGGTCATTGTTTAGCTACATTAATACTCATTTATTTATGGATTTCCATATATGTATTTTGTAGAGTAAAACATTGTAGCATGTAAGGTCATGTAGGTCACCACCAAGATCCATTTCCAGTGAGCAATATTTACTAATGAAAATTCTTTAATAAGCTTCAACAGTATGTTGTACTATAACAATCATTACTCATAAAAATGAGAAATTAAAATTAACAAAATGAATACATAATTATCAATTATAAGTCTTTTCCCACATAAATGAGTCTTCTCCAAAAACTCACCTTTCCAAAACAACTATGGCTTGAGTCTTGACCATGCCCAAAATCATTAATCACTAATGACGATTTTTTCATAAACTTAAAGAGTATATTTTATGACATTATTCACAATAGTAAAAGATTAAGATTGAATTCAATAAAATAAAGGTGGTGTCTAAACATTCTATGTTTGGAATTTTTTGGTGGAAATTCAGTGAAACTTTTTTCAGCCAAATCTTGTTTTTTATTGTTTAAAATTGGTTTTTGACTTCATATATAGATTCAACACCTTGAAAAACCCTTAAGACACTCGGATTGTGGAGAATTTTCTACTCAAACTTGTGATTCCAAAATATTCTTGTTAAATTTTTAACAAATTAAACGGAAAAATATAACTAAAAATCTTCCAAAACATAATGCAAATAAACTATAACTAAAATAAATAACATAATTATCACTTAAAACTTCTCTCACACAAACCAACAAAACAATCATATAACATTTGTATAAATAATTTAAATCTCAATTAATAAAATAAATAATGTAATCACTTTTGATAATCACCCATCCAATATGAGAATAAATCATAAAGAATTAAGATTAAAGTTAATAAAATGAATAATAACCATCATTTTTAACCCACATACAAAGAGATATTTTCAAAATACCACCCATCCACTCAACCACAATTACGAAATGTTTCACTATACTGTATTTAAATGTTTCTCCGTATTATATTTAAATTTGTAATAAACATTATGTGCTATTCATAATATCATTTAAGTATGTGAAATGTATTTTAAAATGGGTAGTTTAACTGTTTTGTATCTATGTTATTCAAAATTTAATAATACATATTTTTTTACAATTGTAATATTTTATTATTTATATTATATTTTTAAATATATAAAATAAATTTAATATTAAAAAAAATTATAAAACACTTAAATGGTTTAAATAAATAATTTAAAAATATATATTCTAACTAATTCTAATTAAAATTGCCTTAATAATCTATTAAAAATATAATTCTAACTAATCTCAAATAATAATAATATATTAAAAGCAAATCAAAATATATAACAACTAAACCATTATTCAAACTACATATTTAAATACATAAATAAATTTATTATTATAAAATATTTAAATTATTAAATATTATAAAATATTTAAATTATATAATTTAAAAATACAATTCTAACTAATTTTATTGGACTTAATAATATATTTAAAAACCAATCAAAATATATAATAATTAAATTAAATTATTATTTAAACTCAAATTTTTAAAATTTAATTAAAATTATAATATCATGAAAAAATCATTTTCCCTATGAATTCAACTACATTTTTTAAAATATATTAAATATTTAATATTAAAACATTTATTAAAACGAAACTTGAGTAAATGAACTCGAACTATTGACATTTGAGATGTGTAATGCCCGGAGATAAAATGTAAATATTTGATTTACTGTGGTAAAACAAATTGAACATGTTATTATTATTTGTTTAGAATTTAAATATAATTTGTTTTCATGAGGGTTTTTGTTGTGCAAAGACGGTTGTTGTGCAAGCAACCCTAACTACCTCCCCTAACTGGAAAGTTTCCAGAGGAAAACAGGGTGGAGGAGGAAAATCTGCGCTGCAGTGACAAGCAGAGAGGAAAAAAGAGAAAAAATATCCAAGAAGGAAAGAAAGGTGGCTAAGTTTGGTGATGACCAGATAGTCCTGCTCACTGTACGAGCAACTTGCGAAAGACTGCGGTCTAGTAAGAAGCAAGGGGGGAGATTCTGGTCTCGAAAGATGAATCTTATGGTTAGGCAGTTGAATTGAAGCAGACCTAAGGTTGGGTGACAATCAACAAGATCCTAATGGTCAGAAATTCCAGGTATGTAAAAGAACCCTATAGAACAGAACAATTGGTAAATATCTGTTGGAATACATTTTGTAATGTAGGAGGGTTTTATTTTAGGAACTTGTAGGGAGATATATTTATCTTGCTTTAGAAGTTTTTCTTACTGTGGCACGAGTTAGAGTATGTGTAGAGATTTGTTGTTTTCTTTTCTCCTCTTTAAAAAGAAATGTAGGTGGTAAGGTTGGCAAGGACCGACAATAAAGAAAACTTTAGTATAATGTGGGAAAATTTATGAACTTACAGCAGCATCTGAAAAGCAAAAGGTTGACCCCTGAAAATGGGCAAAATAAAACTTACACAGTAGGCGGTGGATGGATGTTAAAAGACAACCTCTTATGCACAGTTGAATGCGTGAAAACATAGAATAATTTGCAGAAAATAAGGATAGAAATTTCAAGTGTGGATAGTAGGTCCATCAACTACAGGAGCCTGAGGAAAAAACAATTGTAGTGGCAAGGACAAGGAGAATGATGTAGAGTTTCAATTAATTTTTTTTAAGAAAAGGAAATAATATACCGAGCCGTTGTCATCTTTTCCATGCATAACAATATCCCAACCGAAAACTGCGAGTAAGGTATAGATGTAAACATGTGAATAAATAACAGAAGAATGAATGTGACTTCTACCAACCATTCAACGGAAATTACTCATGCTTTCGTTACATTAAACCAACAATGAGACCTCTGTGTAGAGGTGTTATGGTTTTACAGAAAATATAAACAGAATCTTAAAATCATTCACTTGGTAGGCCAGTCGAATGCTAGGGCTAGTTTCCGTGGGTGAACACCCTCATGCAACCCAGGAATTTGCCAAACAGGCACCTTGAATTCCTTACGGGGTGGATTTTACAGAACGCAACAAGGAGAAACTTAACAAGCAAACACCAATAGTGATACTTCAATGTATAAGACTGTGCATTATTGAAAAAAAAAAAAAACAAAATTTGCAATGAGATATCCACAAATAAACCGCCATCAATTCCTAAATCTTGGAGAGAAATGCTAGAACAAAACTATTATAATAATTAACACACCGCACAACAGAGGTTAAATCCGCATTCTTGAATATAGCACACAGAAAGGCCACGACGACTATAACTTAACATGTCAAATGGAAGAAAGTAGCAAAGAAACACTGTATTAAACCACTGTAACCAAATGAGAGGTAATCACCAAGGTTTTACCTTGTGCCATATTCATAAACAGTAAATTTAATTACATACAACTCAAGAGAATCTCGAAGGCATGTCCATGCATAAAAACAACAATAAACCCAGAACCTCAATTCAGCATGGCTTCACCAAGGTCAAGTTTCCCTGAAGCCGGAAAATTGCAGGACTAGTATGGCGTAGCAAACTCGCCATCTATCTGTGACAAACAGAAAAGAATGGACGTAAGGCCGTGGGCCGCTTGGACTGCTCCAAGGAACCAAGAGAGAGAAACCCCTCTGCTACCAATTGAGGTATGAATAACTGGCAACCAACTTGCAATTGTCCATGGTGAGAGTTCAATGAAAGAACATACCTGTTAGAAGCCAGAAGAGGCGAGAGGCCAAGTAGCGATGACCAGACCCAAGGAGCAGACGTGGGAGGTAGAACAACACCGCCCTCGACCATGAAACAAAACCAATCATAAAACCCATTAATTGGACTGAACAATAAATCATTCAAAGTCTTGTAAGAGGCAAGATAAGAGAGCACGTCATATCAAAAGAAAACAGCACAACGTAACACTTACCAATAAAAACTTCAAGTTGTATAACCAAAGCAATCTCCAGGTGGTTGCTCGATAGAATGAAAGGCCGGAGGCATTCTCACAGAACGAAGGAGTCGGGACGAGTTCGTAGCAGGCTCGTCGGCGCTGCTGTAGAACACTGGAACCCTGTTTTGGTGCCTTGTGCCATCGAATAAACCACGGAGGGAAACACCTATTGCAGCACAACCCTTGGATGGCAGCGGATCATCCAAGCCGTCGATGAGGGTGGCGAGATTGAGGGTGCGACTTCCAGTGGCACCCAGACCTCATCCCTTCACGTGGAAGGGCCGACGAAATTAAATGCCGAAGTCAGGTGTTAAAAGCTGGCACTGCCAGCAGTAAAGCCAGCCGTAACCATGAACCAACAGAAAATCTTTTCCAGTAACATTAAAGTAGAAACACATTATCCAAGCTTTTCAGGTTGAACATAAAGACCAAAAGAATTTAACATCAATTACATGTAATCCTGTCCTTGCACGCGTGATTAATGCCAGTTTAACTTTATGTAAAAAATCAATTTTACTGTTTCGTAGATGGGAGTATTACAGGTGGTATCAGAGCCAAGTCACAAAACTTGTGGCCTCTGGGAACTAGAAACTGGAAATTGATAGATAGATAGTTGCATACAAATTAATTTTCGACTCTATTGAGTAGTTTCAGGTGACAAGGAAACCAATATAATATATATATATATATATATATATATATATATATATAATATATTATATATATATATAATATATATATATATATATTTAATGCTTGACCCTTTCTTCTGTTATTATATATATATTATATTATATATATATATATATATATATATATATATATATTATAGATATATATATATAATTTTAATGCTTGACCCTTTCTTCTGTTATTTTTTTAGGTTAAGTACAGGGAAAACAAAAGCTGATAAAATGAGAAGAGCAGACAGCGTCTCATGCAGGTATGTGGTGGGACAGGGCCCTGTAGCTGGTCCTGAACATAACCCCAAAATATGGGTACAGCTTGGAGGGGAGGCCTGCAACACAAATTTGGCAATTTTGGAGATAGTACAAGAGTTAAAAAATGAAATGGCCCGGCTATGGGAAGACAACGCAAAGTTAACTATGGAACAGGAGAGGATTATAAAAAGCCTATCCGACAAACAGAATCAACACCCACTAAATCCCAGTGTCAAGCAACAAAGAACGTCAGAAGAGCATAATCACCACACAGAACACAAAGAGTCAGAAGGATGGGAAGAGGAACGATCTGACAATGCTTGCAAACAACAGACCTCAAAAAGGCAATGAGTAGAGTTGCAGGGGAATTCCATAAGATTAAACCGCCACACTTTGACGGAGAACAGGAGGAAGCAGTTGAGGCGTGGTTGATTAATATGAACAAATATTTCCAGCTATATGAGTACGATTCCAACCTCAAGGCACGATTGGCCATTTTCCAATTACAAGGAAAGGCTACCCTGTGGTGGGAAGAAGTTAAAGTGGTAAGAGGATTAAGTGAATAGAATATCACTTGGGAGAAATTTCAAAGATACTTTAAGGAAAGGTACATGACCGAGCGTTTTTATGACGAGAAGGCTAGGGAATTCCATGACTTGCGATTGGGACAACAAACTATGGATGAATTTATTACTCGTTTTACTTCATTGCTCCGTTACGTGCCTTATATTCAGGAGGAAAAGGCTAAAGTACAGAGGTTTGTCAGTAATTTGCCCGTGAGCATGAGGGAAAGAATCGAATTTGACAACCCAAAGACAATGAACGAGGCTATACGTAAAGCTCGAATCTGCTACCAGCAAAGCAAGCAGAAGGGAGAAATTTTGGGTAAGAAATGGGTCGATAAGAATAGCAGCAAGCTGGCTGGTAACACTAAAGGGAATCGTGGTGGAGGTAACAAAGGATACACCAAGGGGCAGAACAACAGAAATATGCAGAAGAATCTACTCCGATTAAAACCTTCCAATGAGTCCAAAACCACTGAACAATCTGGAAAAATAGACAACGAAGGGATAGTAAGACCTCCAGTGCAATGTTGGGGCTGTGGTAGACCCCATTATGTGAAAAATTGTCCCCAACGGAAAGGAACTGAACAAGTTTCCCAAGTCTACGAAGCATCTACAGTTGGCGATATAGGACGAAGCCTACCAAGGATTAATGCTGCTTTGGAGGATCGTCAGGCGGAGTACCAGTCGACCATGGTAGAATTTGAAGGTAAACCCTTATACCTTGCTGTAACTGTTTTGATTGACCCTGGTGCAACATTAAGTTATATTAGTCCTAGAATTGTGGATCATTGGAAGTTGCAACCTGTTAAGTTTAAGGACCCTTGGTTAGTTCAGTTGGCAACATGGGCAAAAAGATGGGTGAATGCTAAGGTCAAAAATTGCCCTTTAACGATAGCAAGACAATCAGTTACAACAGATTTAAATGTGCTTCCTCTTGGCTCGTATGATATATTGATTGGTATGGACTGGTTAGAAAAAACTGGTCCATAACTAATTGTAAAACCAAGACTATCAGTTGTAAGGATGAGCTTGGAATAAAGCAAGAGATGCAAGGAATTAAGCGACCAATGCAAATTCGGCCCATAACAGCCTCCCAGTTGGAAAAATGCATTAGGAAAGGATGTTAGATTTATGCCATCCAAGTGGGTTATGCTAACTCCAAAGACAAAACAGCCGCATTGGAAGGCATTCCCATAGCTCAAGATTTTGCAGACGTATTTCCATAAGAGATTCCCGGCCTACCGCCTAAAAGAGACATAGATTTTACCATCGAACTGGTGCTAGGAGTAGCCACGGTGTCCCAAGCACCCTACAGAATGAGCATACCATAATTAACAGAGTTAAAAATGCAATTGCAGGAGCTGCTGGACAAAAACTACATTCGCCCTAGTGTGTCACCCTGGGGAGCCCTGGTGTTGTTCGTTAAGAAGAAAGACGAGACTCTTCGCATGTGTGGATTATCGCCAACTGAATAAACTAACGGTCAAAAATAAGTATCCTCTACCCCGCATTGATGAACTGTTTGACCAAGTAAAAGGGGCAACAATTTTCTCAAAGATCGACCTGCGATCAAGGTATCACTAGATCCGAATTAAAGAGGAAGACATAGCTAAGACGGCTTTCAGAACAAGATACGACCACTACGAGTTTGTGGTCTTACCCTTTGGATTGATCAATGCCCCCTCAACTTTTATGTGTTTGACGAACAACGTATTCCATCAATATTTGGATAGGTTTGTGCTGATCTTTATAGACGATATACTAGTTTATTATTGAACGATGGAGGAGCACCAGGAACACCTCAGGTTAGTATTGCAAACCCTTCAGGAACACAAGTTATATGCTAAGTTCAGCAAATGTGATTTCTTCAAGGAGAAAATACAATATTTGGGGCATATAATCACTAAAGAAGGAATCACCATGGATCCCGAAAAAATAAAGACCATAATGGAGTGGTTGGTGCCCAAAGATGTGGTAGACATTCAATCCTTCATGGGGTTAGCAAGCTACTACAGACGGTTTGTGGAAGGATTTTCGAGGGTAGCTTATCCCATCACTTCCTTACAGAAAAAGGGGAGACCCTTTAGGTGGACCCCTGAGTGTCAAAGAAGTTTCGAGCAACTTAAATTCTTGCTCACCACCGCACCTATTTTAAGCATAACTGATCCCAACAAAGACTATGTGGTGTGCACAGATGCAAGTAAAGAAGGAATAGGAGGTATGTTGACGTAGGAAGGGAAGGTAATAGCATACGAATCAAGAAAATTAAAGGAGCATGAGCAGAACTACTCTGCCTATGATCTAGAATTGGCAGCTGTGATTCACGCACTGAAAATATGGCAACATTACCTTATGGGAAGAAAATTTCTGTTATTGACAGATGACCACAGTTTGACAAACTACTTCAGCCAGCCCACTCTAAACACAAGGCAAGCACGGTGGGTGGATTTCCTAAGTAGTTATGATTTTGAAATCAGGCATATAAAAGGAAAAGAGAATTGGGTGGCGGACGCCTTGAGTCATAAGTTGCAAAACTTATACGAGATTTCTTGCAGTGAAGGGAAAATCCCCTTCGGGGAAATGATTAAAAAGGTAGCTGAACAAGATGTTGTTTATCAACAAATAAAACAACAAGTGCAGCAACCAACCAGCGAAGAAAAACAGTTGGATAATGCTTTGGATGTTACTAGAATGTTGTATTATAAAAGAAGGTTGTACGTGCCTAACTAGCACAATATTAAAAATCTGATATTGGATGAGTATCATAGGAGTCATTACGCTGGACACCCAGGGTATCAAAACATGATTACTGCACTTCGAAAAGAATATTGGCTGGGAATAAAGAAATATGTGGCGGGTTATTTGGCACGATGTCTAGAATGTCAACAAATTAAAGCAGAACACCAACATCCTGCTAGATTATTACAACCATTACCCATTCCGGAATGGAAGTGGGAAACCATTTCTATGGATTTCATAACAGGTTTGCCTAATTCAAGGAAGAATAACGACTCCATCATGGTGGTGGTGGACAAGTTAAGTAAGTCAGCACATTTTATACCGGTACAATCTACTTACAGAGCTGTGCAGATCGCCCATATTTTCATGCAAAATATATTCAGATTGCATGGGCTACCAAAGGTAATAATCTCAGACCGTGATGTAAAATTTACATTGGTCTTTTGGAAAACATTGTTTGAGGAGTTGGGAACCCAGTTGAACTTTATCACAGCTTACCACCCTCAAACTGATGGGCAGACTGAACGAGTGAATCAAGTGTTGGAGGACATGTTAAGGGCATATGTGACGCAGCAACCGCATAAGTGGGAGGATTACCTACACTTAGTTGAGTTTGCGTGCAATAATGGCTATCATACATTATTACAAATGAGCCCCTTTGAAGTATTATACGAGCAGAAGTGCCGCACCCCCTCAAGTTGGGGTGGACCAGAAGACAGGTTGATGCTAGGACCTGAAGTGCTTCAAGAAATGGAGGGACTGGTTAAAAGGATACGTGCTAATCTAAAAGCAGCTCAGGATAGGCAAAAGAACTTTGCTGACCGGAAGAGGAGATTTAAAGAGTATCAAGTCGGTGACCATGTGTACGTGAGAATCCAAGCAAAAAAGAGCACATTACATTGGGGCAGGTGCGCTAAACTAGCACCTCGATTTTGTGGACCTTTTCAAATCTTGGCTAGAATCGAGCCGGTAGCATACCAGCTCACCTTGCCCAGTCATATATGGTTCCACAACATTTTTCATGTTTCCGTATTAAAAAAATATGTTTACAATCCTAAGCATGTGATCAAATGGCAGGATATACAGGTAAGGAATAGCCCGGTAGATAGAATTAAATGAATTCCATAAAGGAAAGCTGACTTAGGATGTTGCATGTTGCAGGTAGAACTAGAAGGAGAAATCCAAGTCGAACCGTTGAGCATCCTCGACCAGAGAGAAGTAACATAGCAGAAGCGGGATATTACCCAAGTTAAAGTGCAGTGGCAACACTTTGGGCCTAATGAGGCAACTTGGGAGGATGAAGAACTTATGAAAAGGACTTATCCAGGGTTGTTCATGACTGAAAGACATCGAGACGATGTCCAATCTCAAGGGGGGAAGATGTAATGCCCTGAGATAAAATGTAAATATTTGATTTACTGTGGTAAAACAAACTGAACCTGTTATTATTATTTGTTTATAATTTAGATATAATTCGTTTTCATGAGGGTTTTTGTTGTGCAAAGATGGTTGCTGTGCAAGCAACCCTAACTACCTCCCCTAACTGGAAAGTTTCCAGAGGAAAAGAGGGAGGAGGAGGAAAACGTGTGTTGTAGTGACAGGCAGAGAGGAAAAAAAGAGAAAAAATAGCGAAGAAGGAAAGAAAGGTGGCTAAGTCTGGTGATGACCAGATAGCCCTGCTCGTTGTACGAGAAGCTTGTGAAAGACTGCGGTCTAGCAAGAAGCAAGGGGGTAGATTCTGGTCTCGAAAGACGAATCTCATGGTCGGGCGGTTGAATTGAAGTACACCCAGGGTTGGGTGACAATCAGCAAGATCCTAACGATCAAAAATTCTAGGTATATAAAAGAACCCTATAGAACAGAACGGTTGGTAAATATCTATTGAAATACATTTTGTAATGTACGAGGGTTTTATTTCAGGAACTTGTAGGGAGATATTTTTATCTTTCTTTAGAAGTTTTTCTTACTGTGGGACGAGTTAGATTATGTGTATAGATTTGTTGTTTTCTTTTCTCCTCTTTAAAAAGAAATGTTGGTGGTAAGGTTGGTAGGGACCGACAGTAAAGAAAACTTTAGTACAAGGTGGGAAAATTTATGAACTTACAGCAACATCTGAAAAGAAAAAGGTTGACCCCTGAAAATGGGCAAGAAAACTTACACAGTAGGCAGTGGATGGATGTTAAAAGACAACCTCTTATGCACAGTTGAATGCGTGAAAACATAGAATAATTTGTAGAAAATAAGGATAGAAATTTCAGGTGCGGATAGTAGGTCCATCAACTACAGGAGCCTAAGGAAAAACGACTGTAGTGGCAGGGAGAATGATGTAGAGTTTCAATTACTTTCTTTTAAGAAAAAGAAATAAGATACCGAGCCCTTGTCATCTTTTCCATGCACAACAATATCCCAACGGAAAACTGCGAGTAAGGTATAGATGTAAACATGTGAATAAATAACAGAAGAATGAATGTGATTTCTACCAACCATTCAACAGAAATTACTCATGTTGTCGTTACATTAAACCAACAATGAGACCTTTGTGTAGAGGTGTTAGGGCTTTAAAGAAAATATAATCAGAATCGTAAAATCATTCACTTGGTAGGCTAGCCGAATGCTAGGGCTAGTTTCCGTGGGTGAACACCCTCATGCAACCCAGGAATTTTCCAAACAGGCACCTTGAATTCCTTATGGGGCGGCTTTTACAGAATGCAACAAGGAGAAACTTAACAAGCAAACACCAACAGTGATACTTCAATGTATAAGACTGTGCATTATTGAAAAAAATAAAAATTGCAATGAGATATCCACAAATAAACCGCCATCAATTCCTAAATCTTGGAGAGAAACGCCAGAACAAAACTATTATAATAATTAGCACACTGCACAACAGAGGTCAAACCCACATTCTTGAATATAGCACACAGAAAGGCCACGAGGGCTATAACTTAACATGTCAAATGGAAGAAAGTAGCAAAGAAACACTGTATTAAACCATTGTAACCAAATGAGAGGTAATCACCAAGGTTTTACCCTGTGCCATATTCATAAATAGTAAATTTAATTACATACAACTCAAGAGAAGCCCGAAGGCATGTCCGTGCGTAAAAACAACGATAAACCCAGAACCTTGGTTCAGCATGGCTTCACCAAGGTTAAGTTTCCCTGAAGCCAAAAAAGTGCAGGACTAGTATGGCGTAGCAAATTCGCCATCTATCTGTGACAAACATCGAAGAATGGACGTAAGGTCGTGGGCTGCTTGGACTGCTCCAAGGAACCAAGAGAGAGAAACCCCTCTACTACCAATCAATGTATGAATAAATGGAAACCAACTTGCAATTGTCCATGGTGAGAGTTCAACGAAAGAACATACCTGTTAGGAGCCGGAAGAGCCAAGAGGCCAAGTAGCGACGACTAGACCCAAGGAGCAGATGCGAGAGGTAGAAAAACACCGACCTCGACCATGAAACAAAACCAATCATAAAACCCATTAATTGGACTGAACAATAAATCATTCAAAGTCTTGTAAGAGGCAAGATAAGAGAGCACACCATATCAAAAGAACACAACACAACATAACAGTTACCAATAAAAACATCAAGTTGTATAACCAAAGCAGTTTCCAGGTGGTTGCTCGATAGAATGAAAGGCTGGAGGCATTCTCACAGAACGAAGGAGTCGAGACGGGTTCGTAGCAGGCTCGCTGGTGCTGCTGTAGAACACTGGAATCTTGTTTTGGTGCCTCGCACCATTAAATAAACCAAGGAGGGAAACACCTATTGCAGCATAGCCCTTGGATGGCAGCGGATCATCCAAGTCGTCGATGTGGGTGGCGAGATCGAGGGCGTAACTTCTAGTGGCACCCATACCTCATCCCTTCACGTGGAAGAGCCGACGAAATTAAATGCCGAAGCCGGGTGTTAAGAGCGGCACTGCCAGCAGTAAAGCCAGCCGTAACCATGAACCAACAGAAAATCTTTTCCGGTAGAAACACGTTATCCAAAATTTTCAGGTTGAACATAAATACTGGAATAATTTAACATCAATTACATGTAATCCTATCCTTGCACGCGTGATTAATGCCAGTTTAACTTTATGTAAAAAAAAAAAAAAAAAAAAAAAAAAAAAAAAAAAAAAAAAAAAAAAAAAAAAAAAAAAAAAAAAAAAAAAAAAAAATTACTATTTCGTAGATGGGAGTATTAAGATGATTGATTCCTTAAGAGCATGGCTATTTAATAAGACTCAGAGGTACCATTACTTAGGTCTTTTTAAAGATTAAAGTAAAAATATTTTTGTAAATTTAATTTTTAAATATTAATAAAATATAATAAATATTATAAATTTATAAAATAAGTTAAATTCAAAATAAATAATATTTGTATTTTTAAATAGAAAAAATTTAGAGTGGAAGGAGGGCGAGCCCTTATTCTTAATTCCAATGGAAAACAAGTGTTGAAGTATTCATGGGGCTAGGCAAGAAAACCAACAAACGCTGAAAATCTATGGCCTCTTGCTCGAGTTAAACTTGGCAAAAGAAAGAGATTACTAAGATTGTAATATTGAAAGAATCTCTCTTCACTATCCAATATCAATATAGAAAGTTCTTTTCCTCGGGACAATCAACTTAAAGTTCTTCTTCATAGAATTTGGGGTGCTCTCAACCACTTTCATATTAAGGCCTTTTATAATATCTTCATATTTCAAAACAGAGAAGCAGATAAATAAGCAAATTTTGCATGCCTCTTAAAATTGGGACAAACCAACATCAATAACATGTATGAATGGTGAAACATCCCATCATCAAATTCTCTTCATTATCTTATATACACTTTTTAGAGTTGCTTTGCAAGCCCTTATGGAAAATCATACAAATAACATTGAAGCGCCGCCCCTCCCCCAAATCCCCTCCATCCCTCACATTGGAACCAACAATAAAGTCTACGACTCATATTTTTGGCACTTTATACGGGGTGAGGTGGCTGATGGTGAGCATGCAAGCCTTGCAAGGTCTACCTCCCAATGTATTTGCAACGTCAAGGGATGTGGTTGAATGGTACTACATTCAACATCTTGATCATGCACCTAAAGCTTTGATGGCCTCAAGGTGGTGGCTTATTGTGGAATTTAATGGTGAAGAGATTTATGTTGCATGTGGGTTCTTTGGCCTTGCGCTTAAATTCATGGATTGTGTTGGAATTTCTTGTGTTCAACTTTCATGGTGGCTACATCTGTTACGGTGTCGGTAGGCCTAAATTCATGGATTGTGCTGGAATTTCATGTGTTCAGCTTTCATGGTGGCTACATCTGTTATGGTGTCGGCTGAACACTTCATTGAGTCGGGAGACTATTCTCACAATTGATGGTGTTAATTGTCATGAAGGGAGAATAATTTAGGTTGATTGTCTAGTTAATTGTGATGTTGGTAGAGAGTGGAACTCACACTGCACTATGGGGGCGATTCAAGCAATTTAACCAATTTGAGGATGACATAGGTCTCTTTGTAGACCTATGAAGTTAGAATCCTCCTCATCCATATTCATGATAGTACAATTGCTTTCTTTGGCTCATTTTGGATCTTCCTAATGGTTTGGGAAGATCAAATTCTTACCAACCCTATTCATGGGAAACAATTGCCTTCTCTAGTGCGTTGCAGTCCTCTTAGCCGGTTTGGGAAGCCACAATTTTCCTTCATTCCAGTAGAGACAATGAAATTGACTTCGGGTTTTGCTTCCTCGAGAGTCTCCATGAGCAGCTTGATTCATGAAGCTCTCAGATACATTTTACATTATCAAAATTAAAAAACATCATAAAAATTAACTAAATTATCAATTTATTTTCAATAATAATAAGAATTATTATTATTATTATTATTATTATTAATTATACAAAGAGTTAATATATGAATTAAATATATATACATTTAAAAAAACATGTAACAATTAACTATAGAGATTCATTTTCAAGGCTAATTTATTATGGAGACTTTTAACTTAAAAATAGACTTTATTGCAATACCATGGCCGATACCTTGACTTACTAATATCACATATCCAAAAAAATCATAACTCATGTCGATATGATATATACTAATATGATAATTTTTTTAACACTAAAAAAACATAAACACTTTTAAGATAAATTTCAAACTTTGATGTGGAGATTAAAACTCTACCATTTCACTTAATGATAAGTAAAATAAATCTCGATAAACCCAATTTTAAAATAAAAACACACTTTTGTAACAAAATTATTATTTAATATTTATTTATATTGATTTAATTATTTTTTTCTTAGAATGAAAGCTTTTGTGATTAATGATTTAAGAATTTTTTTTAGGCTAACACATCATGATTTAGGGTAGATGTTTCTAACCTATGATCCACCATCGGAGCAAAGATAGATAGTAGGAAAACAAGATGCAAAGTCACTAGAAAAATATAAATAAAATGTAAAAGTACGTTATAGTAAATTTAAATATAAATTTATGTATTTATTTCTTATTTTAATATTATATTATTAATTGAGTATTAATATTTGTTTTAAAGAAGTCTATGGGAAATAGTCACTAAGAAAATATAAAATGTAAAAAGTATGTTATAGTAAATATAAATATAATTTATATATTTATTCTTCTATTTTACGATAATTATTAAGAACGTCTGGGAAAAATGCATTATTATTATCTTTAATAAAAAATTAATTAATTAGAAATTGACAAAGCAATAACAAAGCCAAATAAATTAACAAAATAACAAAAAATTATAATATAGAAAATGTATATTAATTCTTTATTAATTAAAAATTGAAAAAAACAATAAAGCCAAAAGAAATTTAACAAAATAAGAAAGAAATTTTATAATATAAAAATGTTATTAATTGCTTATAAATAGGAAATAAAATAAATATTTCAATTTAATAATTTATAAAAGAAAATCTAAAATCCCTACTAGATAAAATTATAAAAAAAAATGAATAAAACAATAAAAAACATAAATTAAAGTTAAAGAATTTTTTAACTAAAATAATAATAATAGCAAAAGGATGAATGAAATCAATTATAAACAAAACAATAGAAAGGGAACTAAGGAAAACAACCTCAGGAAAAGTTTCCACAAGTATGAATATCTCGCAAATGTGCTGACCTGGCAGGGCCCAGCATGTCAAATAACATGGCAGTCTTACCCATGTGGTGCGCTGATTGGATGCCAATGGGAGGAAGACTCTTTCGTTAAGCAACGCACATGCACGGAATCAGGTCCAGGTTCATTGCATCTATTGTTGCCTCCCCCATTTCGTGCAGTTCGGAGCAATGTCTCTACCTCAGTCCAATCCTTTCACGCGAGGACGACGACTATGCATAGATCTTCAAAGGAACGACTGCCGCTTCGCAGGGAATGCTTTGCAGAATCCGTCTCGGATATAGATTTCCAAAAGGTCTCAATTTAATTCGGAGCCGAATGACCACAGGTATTTTTCGAATTTTGTGCTTATCCTCTGTATTTTTCTGAGCCGAAGACTCTACGAGATTCGTTAAATACCGTAATCTTAACGCGTTTAAGTTCAAATTATTTAGTGTTCCATATTTCAGACAGTTTCGTGAATCTTTAGTTGAGAATTTATGTTCTCTGGTCTGGAAAAGCAGAGCATAAGGTGTTTGATTTCTAATGGCCGACGACTGATGCAAAAATTGTTTAGGCGAACAGGTGTTTACTGTGCATAGAACTCCTGGCACAGGAACCTTTTTGCACATTTCGGTGAAATAGACTGTAAAATCAAAGGAAATGGCCATCGAAGCCGAGTCTTCTCCGTTTTCTTCAAGAGAGCCTCGCTTTACCCGGTGCTATGAGCAGGACAACGCGTTTCCTGCTTCTGCTCAGACAAAGCCAATCGGCTTCCTGAAAACACAGGAGAAAACCGATCCTTTTCATGCTCTGTACAAAGTCCCGATTGAAGATACCCCTTACAGTAGAGCCAAGCACCTTCAGGTGAACTATTTTGTCTGATGTTTCTTAAAACGCGCCATTTTATTTATACGCTCTGTGTGAAAGATCAAATTAATCGAAATTTTGAGGATACAGCTCGTGGAAAAGGATCCTGCTGGCGCCATTGCATTGTTCAAGAAAGCTATTAATGCCGGAGACCGTATTGACAGCGCATTGAAGGATATGGCCGTCGTGATGAACCAGCAGAACCGGTCATTGGAGGCTATTGAGACCATACAGTCCTTCAGACACCTCTGTTCTAATCAAGCACAGGAGTCTCTTGATAATGTACTCATTGATCTCTTTAAGGTATAATCTCAAACAAATCGCATATTCATAAGTACTATACATTATATACTCTGCTCTATAACATATTATGTCATGCTTTGTATTGCAGAAATGTGGGAGATTTGATGAGCAGATTAGACTATTGAAGCATAAGCTCCGCCTAATTCAGCAAGGAGTTGCATTCAATGGGAAATCCACCAAAACTGCCCGGTCAAAAGGAAGGAAGTTTCAGGTTTCCGTAATGCAAGAGACCACTCGAATTCTGGTACATAGCATTGGCAACCTTCCCCTGTTCTTTTAGTATTTCTGCGTAACAGTGGTTAAAAGAGAGTGTGATGGGTGTTGGCAGGGTAATTTGGGATGGGCGTATATGCAACAACATGACTACTGTTCTGCAGAAATCGTTTATAGGTGGATTTCAATTCAAGATCAATGATTGACTTTTTATTATTCAATTATAATGTTAGAAATAGGAATAATGTGCTGTATTGAAATTTGAATGAATAATTGCAAGCAGGAAAGCACAGGTATTGGAGCCAGATGACAACCAGGCATGTAATCTAAGCGTCTGTCTGATAAGGCAGGGGAAAGTAGAGGAGGCCATGGATCTTTTGCAGGGGGTGTTGAACAACTGCAAGAATTCTACGAACTGTAATAATAATAGCAGTAGAGGAAAATCGAAGTCACTGGATCGTGTCGAAGAGTTATTAAAGGAAATTCGGGAATTGAAAACAGAGCGAAGGACTGGGGAGAAATGTCAATCAGCAGCATCCCGTGTAGAAGATTTGGAGTGGCTTTGGTGTTGTGAAGATGAAGGAGGAGGATCACAAGAAGAAGAAAAGTGGGGTCTGGCCGTTGAGGTGAATCGCAAAAGAAATCGACTGAGAGTTTTCCAAGAGATGACTTCTGCTCCTAAAGAAGAGGCGGCATCTTAATACAGTGTAGATTGGGGTCTAGTCAACTTGATCAGGAATTTTATACAGGATGTTAGAACGATGGATTGGAAGATTGCAATACAGTTTTTTTTAGGTTGGCAAAGAGAACCCTCTGGTCTCTTCCATGTTGACAATGCTGCTTTGGGTTCAGGTAATTCCTTGTAAAGCACCCTCTTCAATATCCATTCTAGAATTTGATTGTTGTAAATACATCTTGGTTATCACAAATCATAGCACAACAGGCAAAACCCGCCCGCTCATAATTCGGAGCATTTCAGGGAAAACCGATTACAACATGACTTTGTCAATTGTCAATTATATACGTGTTGGAATCAATAAGAATCTCACATTGGCATGTATTTTGTATCCTTAGCCAAATGTGAAGAAGAGAATTAGTTAAAAGAGGGCAATGTTCAAGGCAACAAAGTATTAGAAGCATCCCATTATTCAGTGGGTTTGCTATATGTTGGCGTCGTTTTCATGTTGTCTGGTGGCTCTTGCTGATAGCTGAGGCGAGCAAAATAAAGGTTAAGTATTTAAAAGGTTAATAGACATTGCCCACTCCAGTGAAATGTGTATGTCTTTATCACGATGCAATTTGGAGGGCATGACATAGTAACAAGCTACATGAAGAGATGAAATAATCAATGCACATAGTAGATATAGTTGTTTATAGTTGTTTTTGTAATATATATATATATAGAGTTAGTTTTATTACGTTATTTAGTTGATAATTATTTGTTTTATGTTAATTTTTATATAATATAGAGGGAAATGTGCAAGTTGTTAAGATGGGTGTATATACATATTAGAACTTCAAGTGTTTAGTGCGAATTAAATTTTGTAGAGGGTTTATTCACTTAAGTGGAATTTGGGCTGTGATTAGTGATTATTGTGCTTTAGTTGTTGTTATAACTAACTACATAAACCATATCTTTGTATTTACTATTTTTGGATAACATGGCCATCATACTAAGCTATGTGATATAGGTATTAATAATGAAAATTTTGCAAGAAGAAAAATAATTATATAGCAACATACATACCCATATATTTTTGGAATTTGGGTTGTGATTAGTGATTATTGTGCCTTAGTTGTTGTTATAACTAACTACATAAACCATATCTTTTGTATTTACTATTTTTGGATAGCATGGTCATCATACTATGCTATGTGATATAGATGTTAATTATTGTGCCTTAGTTGTTGTTATAACTAACTACATAAACCATATCTTTTGTATTTACTATTTTTGGATGGCATGGCCATCATACTATGCTGTGTGATATAGGTGTTAATAATGAAAACGATGCAAGAAGAAAAATAATTATATAGCAACATACATAGGCATAAATCATGTACCCATGATTTACCCTAGAAAACCCCCCAATTGAGAGAAAACCATCATTATCCTTGACCAAGCTAGTCAACGTCATCCTAACCACATTAGAATGAAGAATCCGCAAGCCTTTTAAAGGCTTTAACTACTTAGAATACCATGGGTCACAAGTACCACATGCCCAACACCACCACCTTTGACCTAACAACCTTCTCTTTCATCGAGTCAAATTTACTTAATAATGGATAGAATTCTGGGGACTACCCATGCAATTTTGATACTTTTTAGAACACATTTTTGAACCAATTAGCTTGTGTATATTCATGACATAACTTGTGGCCCTAGAAGACAACGTGCATTAGAGCCAAGTTTGTGTACATTTAGGTTGTGGGGGGGATTTGTTAGTTATTTTGAAAAATCGACCTCCTAAAAACCTTTTTTAGTGTCAATACCAAAACCATAGAACTAACCAATGCCCCAAAATGGGTAAAATGGAAGTACAAAATCTCGAGCCAATAAGAATAGATAAGGACATGCCTACAATGAAGGTTGGTTGAAAGTTGCAAATAAATGTAAAGCCCTATTGTTTTATTTAATCGTCATCATGTACTAGGTGATGTTTCCTTTTCTTTTCCTAAAAGTCCATACTTCGTCATTTCTCAAAAGGTAGTGTTTTGAACTCTTTTAACTTGAAGCATGTTCCAACACTTTGCACACCTCTCGCATTCTACACACTTTCCCCTTACAAAACTCATCCTACACTGCTTTACACTTAGCCATTTTTACAAATTTGTGGAATACCTTGTCCATCCATTTCTCCACATATTCAACACTCCGCACACCTAATTCTCCTAAATGTTTTCCTTCACATTTCTATTTCTCCACACATATAAAGCTTTCACATAAACCATATTATATACTCTATCAAAGTAACTTCTTTGTGTATGTTGCATACTTAGTGAAAATCATGGAAACATCCATTTTCTCCTTTCAAGGCTCATTGAAAGCTCATTTAAAAAACTTCGATCCCCAAAGTCAAAAGGCATTAATATCGCACTACTTGAATTATCCGCCAATATACCATTTAAAGACATGTCATAGGTTGTTTAACTTCTCATTATTATTCTTACATGGCCTAATGAAGATGGTATGTGATGACAGAATGTGTTACTAAATGCTACTTCAAATTAAGATTTACACAACTAAGAGCTATGTAAAGCCTCATTTGATTTGTCATGTATATGTAAGTGCATTGTACCAATAAAAAAATATGGCGAGTAAAAGGAAGGAGGAGCCTGTTTGTGGTGATACAACTAATTTACTTGCACGACAGAATAAGAATTTCCATTGTCTACAACCTATCAATGGTATTTAAACTTGAGTCCCAAGGAGAAACAAAACAACAAAATTTCAAGTACAAGGCTTGCTAATCCTAGCTATGTTGTAGATGTGTTTTATTTCAAAGAAATCATTTGCTAGTGTGCCTACTGGTTTGATTCTAAGATGAGGACCATAAGAGTTTCTTTATAGGGAAAGCATTCATTATGTAAAATCGAAAGATTTTCATAAAAATGCTTAAGTTATTGAACCCAAAAAGGAAACTCAAATTACTTGAAGCTAATGCCTTCCTTGATTCCTGGGGTGGAAAAAATAATGTTATCTAGGACTTCATTCTCCAGATTGCACACGTCTCAACCAACCTTTTTCTCATTGATATATCACTATTTGCAAAGTTGTATAGAGGCTTTTCCTTGTTGTTTTCCCGCATTATGTGATGTGAATTAATGCCTCATGTACCCAAGTTAGTTGTGTTTATACTACATTTTTCTTTTAGAAAGGATATTGTCTTTGCTTGGGAAAATGTTATATCCAATGAGATTTCTTTCCAATTGGCTAATTATTTCAAGACCCAAATGTCCTTCATAATGGTCTACCTAGTGATGGCTATTATTTATTATAATGTATTCAATGACTTACCACCCAAGAGAAACATGAACCCGAAAGTAGACTATTTTGTGGATACACGAGGCCACATTTTGTTTCTACATTATTTAAGACTGATTTATCATGGAGTTTAGGTACACAATAACATGAAGTGAACTAGAGAGTTTATCTATAGAATATATAGTAGCAACTACACCCAACACACCCATAAGATCAAGAAGGAGAAAAGCTACTGAATAATATTAGATCCTATATCACTGTAAATACTAATAAATAACTAGGTATTATTGAGGAAACATGGGAAATATGTTTATATTTGAAAAAACTTTCACAAATCATTTCTTATTTTTACGTCTTAAGGCATTCCCCTCTGAAATCAACTCCCCTCTCTGTGCACCTCTCATCTTCATACGCCATAGGATTATATGTTAGATGATTGCAAAAGTTTCAGTCGTTAGATTATAATGGTTACAAATTAGTTGCTGAAACGGTTTGCGCACTAGTCTAACGGTTACAAATTCGTTGCTGAAATGGTTTGTGCACTGGTTGACATAACCGATTACGGCATGGTATCTTGAATTCATCATTTCTAACATTTAGCCTGACACTGAAATTGTCTACGCAGTGAGTTGTGGCAAGGGAAAATCAGGCGTGGTGAGCCTCCTTTACTTATGATAAGGGCAGGTTGTTCGACGACAGGGAAAAGTAGCCAAGAATGTTTTTATATAGGTTATGTATCAAATCATGGCGATGGTGATGGCCAGGGGTAACTTGACACTGAAATTGTCTGTGTAGCAAAGACCTCCTTTATGGTACGTACGTTTCTCAAAGAGATATAAGCTCGTTAAGCAACTTAACCATCACAAATTTGGTTCTAATTCTTTTCTTTTGCGACTCCTAATGCACAATGTTCTGAACTCAGGCCAGGATATGTCTTTCTTAGAATAATACTGCACATTAGTTTTTCATGATATAAACGCTGACCATGTTTTCTTGTGTCTTTTTCAAAATAATACTGCACATTAGTTTTTCATGATATAAACGCTGACCATTTTTTCCTATGATCCACCTGCGGGATTGGAATACTTGCACATGGGTTCCACTCCAAAGATAATTCACAAGGATGTGAAGACTGCCAACATTCTTTTTAGACCGCAATTTGAACGGAATATTGGGTGATTTCGGTCTGTCAAGGATGACAATTGATGGGGAGGCTTCTCACATTACCACTGCGGTAAAAGGAATGGCATGATACCTCGATCCAGTGTAAACCACATACATCCTACAATCTCTTTCCATTATCCACACTAAGTAACTGGATTAACTATTATAAGAAGATGGATTCTTTGTATTTTTCTACAAAAAGCAGATCAAAAAATTTGTATAGTATTTTTTCAATGATTGGGTTAAGCTTTTTTCCATAGTTATTTTCGAACTCAAATGTTGATGGACAAGAGTGATGTGTATAGTTTTGGACTGATTTTGCCGGAGATTATAAGTGGTAGACAAGTTGTTGATGCAAAACTAGGAGTAGAAGAACGAAACCTAGTTGGATGGGTAAGGAATCTGATAGTTTTTCATCCAAAACGTGTTATATTTTATATTCTAATTGTAAATTTCTAAAAAAGAATGATGAAAATGGTTTGAATTTCCTTCTATGAAAGATTATAAAAACAAAAATCAAATTATAATATTGTTACTTTGTAGTTTGTAATCCATCTTAAATTAACAATAATTGTGATTACTGGAAAATTAGATTAACAACAATCCTAATTATTGGAATCCTTATATGTTAGACCGTACCTCGAGAACGAAGAAAATCAGAACAAAATAACAAAAATCATAGACGAAAGGCTCCGTGGAAATTACGATATAAAATCCATTACTCGTGTTGCTAATCAAGCGATTAGATGTGTTCAGTGAGATCTGTATTTCAGGCCAACGATGATTCAGGTAGTGGAAGAGCTGAAAGAGGCTATTGCAGAAGAACAGGGTGCACTAACAGTATCACTTGTTTATTTCATGTACTGAGAAAAGGTTAAACACAAATTTTTACGATGACTGAATTTTTGATGGAGCGATATCTTGCTCTTTATTTACTGTGTATTTTTGAAATCCAGTGAACACAAGATTTTTCCATATATTTCTGATTTATGAGACTAAGTCAAGATACTTACATGTTATGTTATTCTTTTAAGGTAAACATCATAGAAATAAATATAATAATAATAGACATAGTACTAATATTCAAACCATGTACACTCAGATTTATTTGGAAAACTTAAAAAATCAACCAATAATATATTTATTATTGCTTTTGGCAAAAACACAGTGAAGATGGGGTTTCACCGCTCAACCATGGTTAACTACAATAGAAAATCTTTTAGCTTTTTAATAACTTCAACGACATGTAATTTCAATCATTAACATTCACTACCAAAATACAAACGATTTATATTTGATTAACCACACATTCAAAGTGAGCGTTGAGTTCCTGATTAACCACACATTCATGCAAACGATCATATCTGATTAACCACACATTCATGCAAATGATTCATATCTGATTAACCACACATTCAAAGCACATTCATGCAACCACACATTCAAATGATTAACCACACATTCAAAGTGAGTGTTGAGTTCCTGATTAACCACACATTCATGCAAACGATTCACATCTGATTAACCACACATTCAAAGAACATTCCTGCTAATTAACCACACATTGAAAGCACATTCATGTAAATGATTCATCATTAACCACACATTCAAAGTGAGCGTTGAGTTCTTGATTAACCACACAATCTAAGGTTAATCACACATTCAAAGGTTCGGTGGTAATAATTAAGTTTCCTTTAAATACTTGCCAATAACTATCTGATTAACCACACATTCAAAGTGAGTGTTGAGTTCCTCATTAACCACACATTCAAAGTGAGTGTTGAGTTCCTCATTAACCACACATTCAAAGGTTCGGTGGTAATAACTAATTTTCCTGTAAATAATTGCCAATAACTATCTAATTATCCACACATCCAAATGATTCCTGATTAACCACACATTCAAAGGTTAATCATAGATTCAAAGGTTCGGTGGTAATAACTAAGTTTCTTTTAAATACTTTCCAATAACTATATGATTAACCATACATTCAAATGATTAACCACACATTCAAAGTGAGTGGTTCGATGGCAATAACTAAGTTTCCTTTAAATACTTGCCAATAACTATCTGATTAACCACACATTCAAAGTGAGTGTTGAGTTCCTGATTAACCACACATTCATGCAAACGATTCATATTTGATTAACCACACATTCAAAGTGATTAATCACACATTCAAAGTGAGAGTTGAGTTCCTGATTAACCACACATTCAAAGGTTAATCACACATTCAAAGGTTCGGTGGTAATAACTAAGTTTTCTTTAAAAACTTGCCAATAACTAAGTTTTCTTTAAATACTTGTAACAACATCTTCAAGTTTAATTAGATTGAGTCTATGAAAATTGGTAATATCACTCAAACAAAGGTCATGAAATAAGATAAAGATAAGATCATTTTAATGCCTAAATTATGTTTGACACTCAAATCGACATTAAAATGAAAAATTCTGTGGAAAATATAAGATCATTTTAATGTCCAAACTATCAACAACAACATGAAAAATTCCCAATGGAAAATATATTTAGGGTATATTTAGATCACAATACCATATCACATATATATTTATCTATGCTCTTCTTCCATCCCAATGGAAAATACATCTAGGTTATATTTAGATTCTCATTTATTTAAAAAAATCAAATATTTGCATTCTTCAATTTATGCCTTACGACGTTTCCTTTGCAACATTTGGTGCAAATGCTAGTTTAGAATATTTGAAAAATGATCTAGAATGTAATCAATATTTTGTTGATAATGACTTGATAATAATAATCTATAAGATTGCTACTCTAAATGAATTTCAATAGAGTTGGCAAGAGCTCCTGTATTTTATCCTTTGCTGACCCCGCTTCCTTCCATATCTTCTTGCGCAGTTGTTCCTCTCCATCCTGGTCCAAGTCAAGCATTTCTACTTCTTCTTCCGTGTCATCTTGGATCGTCTGATACTCCTATGCCGCTTCTCCCTCTTCGATTCCTTTCCCCTTCTTTCCCTGGCTTCTCCGTTCCCTATTGTATTCACCCTCGTCGTTCCTCATTCTCCTCCTTGTCGCCATTTGATACTTCCTTCCGGCTCTGTCCGGTTGTCTTTGTTGAGATTTTCTGTTTAAACTAAAATAGGCAGAAATCTCTGTAGGTGACAACAATAGGAAATCTGTTGCTGGATTATCTCCAGGTTGTTGGGAGCAAATTAATGCATCCTAAATTTGATGTGAGAGCAGTTAGATTCTCTCTACTATATAATAGGCAACCATTCGGATGGTTTGCTAAGAGAGTGTGAGGATTTCATTGATGTAATCTCCAAAGTTTTTGATTAATATATTCCTGATGCCTATGTTTGGTGGATGTAGCCCAGATTGGTTGGGTGAACCACGTTAATAGCTGTGTTAATTCTGTGTGTGTTTTATTTAAATTGTTGTGCCTGAATTCTAACAGTTAATGTAGAGTCAAGGAGATCTAAATCATAGAGATAATTCACATTAAAGCTGTGCCAAGGATTCGTATTACTGCTAAAGGACCATCAAGCTGCAAGGTTTTGTATACAAAGACAGATATATATATATATATTTTATTATATATATATATATCATATATATTATCTTTGTGCACATTAAGCCTATGAAAATTAATATTACATGCCGAAACTAAGTTCAAAATAAGTTTTGGCATATCTCCAAATTCAAACTGTCATGACAAGAGGTTTTCATCCCGTTGACAACCCACTTTAACACCTTCCTCCTATTTGATGATGCATGGCATCAATCTCATCCCCATATTCCATTTCAAGTTCTTCAGGAGATTTCTCCCCTCGTAAATGCTTTCCATCTAACATAAAAACTATGGAGTTAAAATCAACGGATTTCCTATCACAGTAAACATTCATTAACTTCCTCAGTTGAGTACTTCATTTAATTTTACACAATAATTCATTTCGGTCATGGCCCTTGACCTTGAGATTAATGTCTGAACACTGGTTCATGAGCTTCTTCTCTTCCTCCACACTCACCACACCAGTGCCCTGGTTTCTGCCATTGTCATCGCCAGACATGGCTAGTTCTTCTACTACAACAATTTTTGAAAAAAGAAGAATTGAGAAATTCACTCAGAGTTACTAAAATTGGCGGTCGGGATTTAGCTTCGTAACTCCATTTACCTATGATATATAATGCCACCAATTATAATGGATACCACAGTAACAGATTCCCTTGGCCTGCAATTACAACAGATTCCCTTGGCTTATAACACACTAGAGTTGTAGGTGGCACTGACTATGTAACCTTTCTGAATACACTAAATTTGTCAGTATTAACTTGAAATGATTAACATGCCAACCCCTCCAATAATGCGTTATGTTGGTATTAATGTGTTGGGTGCTTAATGCATTCATAACGTGTTGTCATAAAATACAATGGAATTACTCTCGTAAACTGCACCCTCTGGTGTCTCCATATCATTCCATCTGCTGAATTAACGCAACTCAGGAATCCAATGCAGCTCAGAGGAATCGGTATGCCTGACGTTGCTCAAAGGTATTGGTATGCCTGATGCTGCTCAGAGGTATCATATTGTAATGGAGCTCATAAATATAACATTATCTGCTTCAGAATAATAATGCTTCATGGTCCAAAATAATAATGCTTCATGTCTTCTCCATATCTTCAGAATGTCATGCATGCCATGTATTGGTCAATGTTAACACTAACGCAAATATCATCAAACTTTATGGGAATAATGAAAATCACCAAACCTTAATTAACCAGGTATACATATATGATTCCATAAGCATGAACAAGATATTTATGGTTTTTTTCAATCCATCTATCCAGGCTAGGTAATTGAACCTTCCTGAGATCATCGTATTAGTAGAACGAAGATTTATACTCCGGTGTTTTTTTCTTCCAATCAAGAGTGGTACCATAGTTGCGACCCATTCATAGTCAATTCATGACCTTCCCATTCATTGATAACGCACACATTCATCAAACCAGGACACCATGCACATTATGTGTCCCACCGAGCAAGACACTGTGTGCTCACCCTAAATACCTTTACATAGCGGACATATAGGCCTTGATGATATGTGTCTGGTGGTGAATATTATGTATGTTTGAGATCACGGATAAACGTTTAAGCAGTTGGAACAGTGAACCTATTGTCGATTTCTCATTTGTTCCTTTAATCACCCTGAAGATTAAGTGGCACATTCTTCTTAGTTCCCTGTAACACTCTTGTATTCTGATTAAGCATATATAAAACATAATTCACCTTCACATGCCTAAACCTTGTTTCTGTTTAGAGATTCAGCATTTTCGACAGTTTCAACGAAGCAACTACTTGAACTTTCCAAAGCAGTAATCCCTTCTTAATTTCTTGAACTCATGCCTCAACCATATTTTCACATTTTCATGTTCCAAACAAGCACAACACTCCTTCAAGTTTTCTACTTCACTTGATAATTCCAAACAATGTTCCTTCTCCTTATTCAACTTTAGTTCAAGCTCTTGATCGTGCTCTTCCATCATCTTAACTTTCACTTCGTGGTCCTTCAACATACTGGCTAATGTTTCTGTATAGACGGCCATAAGCTGCTCACGGTTTTCAAGCTCTTTTGGATTCAATGCACGTTAAATCTCAATGTTTATTCAGTTGTTGAGTTCCTATTCAGTGAACACTAAAACTAAAGAAGAATACTTGATACAAGCTTTCTCTTCCCCTTTATCAGGTGCACTCTCACGCGAAAGACTACTAGATGAACTTTTGTCCTTGACCAAAGCAATGGAATCTTCATTTCTTTCTTTGTCATCCACTTTTGTCTTACTATGCAAACTTTGTGCATTTAATTGTTCCTTACTATGGCCAAACTACAACAACTCTTGACTACTTGAGTGGAAAAAACATCCTCAATATGCTTGAAACTCTTTTAGCTCGAGGCAAAGCAGTCAATTCTTCAGAAGGGTAGTTGAACTTTATATTTGCATAAGGTGAAGCTTGCTGAAGAATAAAAGTTGTATCAACGTAATTATCCTCCCCGAGGTTCACATTTAATACCATAACCATTTGACCCTTGGATTCCAAATAATCTTTCAAATACTTTGTTAGAAAGGAACTTGTGATAATGCTTTTGGACCTCTAGGAACATTTGGTAACTGAACCTGGTTAATAGGTCTTTTATCATTTTCTAATTTGGTAATAATATTAGCTATCCTCCTAGACTTAAACAAGAGGGGAATCATGTTTTCCCTTGGTGCTGGAATCCATATGCCATTTGAGTGCTGGTATAATGCAGGCATGCCTGATCAAGAATATGTGCTCAATACCCAAACTGTATTATAATTAGATATGAATGAGTGTGAGCATCCATCCTTACACAATGGTCTGCAATGGAAATATTGAGATGGGTATTATGTGATTGATATAAAGAGCATTCAACATTGGTACATAAAGGTGGTAGCCTCTGGATAAATATAAATATAAATATAAATCTATATAATAAATATATAATATATATACTAATATAATATATATATATTTGTTAACTTAATGATCTCCCTTTGGTGCCCTTATGTATATGGATCTCAGATTGTTGCTCAATCTAATATCATTGAATACTCTCAAATACTTTATGTAGTTATGGGTTGCAACATTATTAATCCATCACAATGAATGACCATCTACACAACTCCTATTCTTTGTCATATATTCATATTCCAAACTATAGTATAAGGGGGGCACACTCGATGAGAGTTTGGTCCAACTAACTTCTCTTATTTGATGAGGAGATATTTATGAAATAAGTTTACAGTGAACTGTAGGTCCTTTTTGTTTTCCCATTTCACATATAATGACTTACACAATCCACACATTATGCAATATATTTTTTCGTCACAACAAAATAACCATTGAGTGTAGACACCTTGACTATGTCCTCAATTTATGCATGTTGAAAGTACTGTTGAACCTTATTCATTATGTAGATTTAATTTTTCTTTGCGAATGTATTTTCCTACTTCTTTGCATAACAATATCATGACATCCTACACATAACCCATAGAGCCAATGGATCACATTTATTGGCCAGTCATATCTTAAAGGAACATTATCTTCGCATGAGGTACCACTGCTCTAACATGGAGTTTGACAAGACTGTTCATTGCTTCACGAGAAACTCCCCTGAGATCATGATAGATTCATTATGTTATTGAAATCATACGATATTCATTTTTCTTCCTCTTCCATACTTTGGTATATTTTTTTCTACTATCTGCATTTCTTTTTGATTCAGAGTTTGGTCTAGTTTGATTTACCTCCATCATCCGTTTAGGATTCTTTAGGATATATGGCAGCCTGCAGTTATTGATTTTGTGTCCAAGGTTGTGACATAAATAGCATCTTATTTTACTAAGGTATGGTTGATCTGGTGTGCAGATTTGTGTGCCCCTTTTTACATATAGTTTACATTCAACAATTTTATGTCTGAATTCATTGCACAAATAACAATAACTGTGGAATTTTTTGTGTATGTGAGGAATGTCTGCCTTCTCTGCTTTCTTACTTGAGAGAGTCATCTCATTTGTTGCATCTTTTCCTGATTAAACTTGAATTTCTTTGTCTTACATTCTGCTGTAAATTATGTGTCTAGGTTCTTGGAAATAAAAACACTTCATATCTTTTCCACATGAAAAGAATCTCGTTGAAGATCTTCCAAATTTGTTCAACTCATCTCTAGAACGAAATGACCTTTTTTTAAAAACCATTTTGTGACTCACTTTTTGGCTCTTGTTGTTTCTTCTTGGTAATGTTTGCCTCTTTGTTATTTACTGTGCTTGTACCTTCCTCTAGTGGTTTTTTCAAGGCTTCCTCATTATCCTCTATGGATTCCTTTGAGCTACTACTCTTTTCTTATGATTCCTTCATGAATGTTATCTCCTCTCCTAGCTGCTTACAAAGCTTGTTCTTTTCATCTAACTATCTTCTAGCTGAATCAACCTTATCTTCTAATATTTTACATTGTAGGTCTCTGTCCTTGAGTTTACTACACATCACCTCTTCTAGTATCCTTGCTTCTTCGAGTTGTGTCTTTAGGCTAATAATTTCCTCCTTGTACTCATGATCTCTCTCATCACATATTTACATGATTTATTCATATCTTTGTTTTCATTATTGAATTTTTCTATACTAGCCAACGATAAGTCAAGCCTATCTTGATTTTCATTTTCCTTTCCTTCAAGAGAGTTAGGTACATTGACATAGGTAGAGGTTTCATTTAACGGGACACTTTCCATTTGACAGGATTTTTTCTCCTTTCTCTTTCCTTTCTCTACATTGTTGCTACTAGTCTCTTCATACAAGAGCTGCAATCTATCCCAAATTTCTTTTGCAGAAGTTAAATCTATTATTATATAAAGGTCCTTATTACAAAGATTGTTATATATAACACATTTTGCCTTAGAATTCCATTGTTTTTCTTGCATAGAGGGAAATTTCTTACAGTAACCTTCACATACAAGCTTCCATACACCAGGTCCATAAGCTATCAATTCGGTTTTAACCTTATCTCTTTGTTACACAGTATTATGTCACACCTCCTGCACTTCCCTATGACATACCTCAAATTTCCCGAAACATGACCATCATGTAGTGTATGCATTTAGATATGTAGCTCAGATCCTCCCTAAAACACCAATTGGAAAATGCCTTGAGCTTCCCCTAAAGGAAATGGCTCTAAAACCCTAATTTTAGAATCATTGCTCTTATGATACTGAAAACCACGATGGTCGCTAGTTGCACTATACTAGCCCTGCAATGCCATTGCTCTATTTTATTTTATACCTACAATCATCCCTAAAAGGAAATTTTCCAAAAGAGGATGAGAAGCTTCATGATCTAGAAGTTTCCAAAGCAATGCGCTAGAGGTTGTTCAGTGTGGATGAGGTCGAATTCTCTGAACTTGGCCTTTTGGTTTTATCCCTACGAGCTACCTCCTTGAAATGACGGCCTTCTCCTATCTTTGGAGACATCCTAACTCCCTTTCCTTGCCTATATATTCATCTTTTCTCATTCCCAAATGGTTGGTCTTTGGCTATTTGCACCCTTATGCTGAGTCGATTGTGCCTACATGCTACTCATTTGGCTTGGAGAAGGAGTGCTTGGAAAGCTTAAGCTTGGACTTGGACATTCATTCAAGGAGAGCCTATTGACATCAAGGTTTGGCTGTATGCTTCCTCCTTGTTTCTATTAATATACAACTTCTAGTTCATTTTCCATAAATGTGTAAGCTTATGTATCAATTATCTTAACACTCCTTGATTTGTTGAGTAGGTTACTTTTGATTATGATATTTGTATTTGCATGCCTTATTGTGTCTTGATATCTTATGTAGGTGTTTAAATGTTGCGAGCAGCAGGACCAAGCCTATGACACAAGTGATTCAAGGTCTTCAACAAAGGAGGACATAATAGCATCAGAAAGAGTTAGGTCATCTTCTTCATCTCTTATTTCAATTGTAGCAGAGGAAAGTGTCTAGTAGATTGTCAAGTAGGTTGTTAGTCCCACTTATTAGGCTAGAGGGATTGTCTCTATCCCCAAAGAGGATTTCCTAGACAACAAAATGGTGACTCTACTAGGAAGATATAACCCTTTCCATCCAATTCTTCACCTTGATTTTGTGATGAGTTTGACAAACTGTTAGTTTTCTAGCTTGATTTCTTCTCTGTAATTAATTTCACTTGCTGGTGATTGCTTGAGGACACTCATTTTTGCCCGGTCTTGAAGATTTTTTATTTTTCCCTCATCTTTATCACCCATCACAATTTTAGCCTTCACAGTTGTGATATCATATCTGATCTTTTAAGTACAGTCGTGATTAATACTCTTTCATTGCCCTTTTTCCTACAACAAGCATGATGATCCCAAAGCATAAGAGAAATTAAGGTTTTCTTCTTGTTCTCAGTCCTTTTTCCCTCTATGAGTGATTTCTAGTGTGTCTATGGTGTATTTCTCTTGATTTTCATGCTTGACTAGCTGTAATTGTCTCTTGATTTGGTTTATGTGCATTTGAAGCTTGTTTTCTTTCTAGGGTTTCTAGGGTTTCTAGGTCACCCTCCACTCATTTATTGGTTTTTCTCTTAGAGATTGATCACTCTTGTTCAAGAGTATTCAACATCAAGACATCTTTTACAAGTTTCTTTTGGTTCTTCTGTTTGAAATTGTTTTCATTAGCGTTGAATCATATAGATGCTTTGAAGATCTCTTTAATTCCATTGTCAAGGGTAGATCACAAATTGTTTGCTTCGGTTGAACTAAAAGAATGTGTTTGTTATCATTCTTATGTTTCAGAAAGTGAAAGTGTTTGTCATTTAAGTATTTTTGAGACATTTCTTGCATTCAAAATCATAAATCGAAAGAGATTTTCATGTTTAGTGAGTTGCTTTAATTTCCCTTTACTTTTTGCATTCATTCACATTGATTGAATCAAAGAGAAAGGAAAACCATTATTACATCTTAGTGAAAGGAAAGAGATTTTCATTTCTATAGGATTTCATTTTGGCATTGCATTTGTCAGTAGGATGAAAGATTAAATTTCATTTTTACATATTGCATTGGAAATAATTGTGTTGATGCATTTTGAATTGTTTGATTCATTCCTTGGTTGTTTCTCTTCCTTTGTTAGCATAGCCTTCATCAAATGAAAAGGTTTCATTTTCCTCATTTAGTTCCATTCTAGGAACAGGTGACATCATTGAGCCATCAAAATTGAAACTTAATTCAAGATTAACTTATAATTTACCTCAATTAACTGAAGGATAATTTGTCACTTAACACAAATATCTAGAGGTATAGGCTAGCGACGTGTTTCAGCGCGTTAAAACATAGCAGTTCTCATTAACTACCTACAGTGTATCTCGAGGGTGAAATATCATCCGAATATGGAAGTATATAGAATGTTCTCTAGTACTTTTGGGTATATCAGAGACACTTTAGCAAGGAAAGTATATAGGGATGCTCTCATCGAACGGTTTTACATTAGACAACGCTAACACAGACTTGTGATCCCTGTATCATCACATATATACTGGGAGACCCCATTAGGTTTCTATCCTTTAGCCATAGGTAATTGAGTCATCCATCCTGTGAATGTGATACACCAAACACAACATTCAGGGAGATTGGCCATTGTACGTTAAGTCCCTGGGTTCAGCTGGGGTGTATATTGTGGTTCACAGATACTTAGTAAACCATCTTCCCTAGTTTTTACCCATTCTGATTTATTTTTTGTTTCATGTCAATAAAATTAACTGCAAACGATAACATGTTGAACCCATGAAGTTGATTCTTGGCCCAATATTGAGTAAATGGTTGTAACTTTTAATTTTAATCAGCCCTCAATGAATCATCTCTCCTTCTTCTGCTCTTGAGAGAAAGTCATTGTGGCTGAACCATTGAGTTCACCCCAAAGATCCCCTTCATTGCCTGATACTAAAGGGCCTTCACAAGGAGTTCATCCAAAACTTCCTCAGTCACTTGAAGCTCAAGGCTTTGAACTTGGGATTGTCCCAAGCTTCCAACCTCTTGCTTCTCATCCACCACCTTCAGATTCCTTGTCACCTCAAGAATCTAATCCATAAACCCTTGAGAGTCCACATAGGTTTGTCTTATATCCACCGAATCCATTATTTGATCCTATTGTGATATATCCTCAACGTCCTTACATTCTGTTAGGCCCCTATACTACTAGTGTAAGCCCTTATTGTTATTAGTACAACCCCCTTATTATATTGTTATGCCCATGTAGTCCTCATATTGTTATTATTGTGCCCTTACATTATTATTGTTATGTCAGCTCTAATTATATTATGACCCCTTAGAATCCTATATATAGAAAGGAGGTTTTGTCATTTGTATCATCCAAGAATTTTTCATTTATGTAATGTAAAGGAGGTTTCCCCCTCGAACAGGCTTATTTCTAAGGCGTTGATCTAACTTTTCTATCTTTTTGTGAGCTGGTTTCATAACATTTGGTATGAGAGCTTTAGATTCTAGGGTTTCACTGCTCCAAACAGGTCATCGTGGTATTTTCACTATAATGTTTTTTCTGCGACGTTCAGAAGCTAAAAAAAAACAATTTGAGAAGAAATCTTTCTGAACCACCGTCTAAATTTTAGATCTTGTCTCACTATATGTTCGGAGATATGATATGAGGAAGTTAGGGTTTTTGCAAGCTCCAAAATTTCATATAAAACAAGTCATCATGGTATTTTCACTATAACAATTTTTCTATGAAGTTTCAGAAGCTAAAGAAAAAACCCATTTGAGAAGAAATTGTTCTAATCTCAGATCTGAATTTTAGATCTTGTCTCACTATATTTTTGGATATATGATCTGAGGAAGTTAGGGTTTTTGTAGACTCCCAAATTACACCCTAAACAGGTGACCTTGGGAAAATCATCATAACTTTCTCTCTGAGAAACAAATTGAAATTTCGTAAAAACTTATAGAAAGAGGACGGACTGTAGTTTTCTATGCATAGTTTTCAGATCTGAAGGTCGAAACAGTGACACATGGCACGTTGTACAAGTTTGATATTCCGAAAAGGTATATAATCAGGTCATCTTGGGAGATTGTGCATAACTCTTTCTTGGAGAATCCAATTTAGATCAGACTGGTGTCATTGGAAAGAGGGCACAAAGCGTTACTACAGATCTCAATTTCAAAACTGGAAGATTTGAAATTATAGAGTTATAGTCGTTTCAAGATCAAGCTCCTAAAATCAAGAAAAGGTGATATGAGGAAGTTTGATGGCAAGGATCCAGTAAATTGGATACTACAGATGGAGCAATATTTTGAGCTACATGAGGTGCAAATGCTACGAAAGGTATGCATTGCATCTTCATATTTATAACTGAATCAAATTTTATGGTATAAAAGGTTTTGTTCTCGTAAACCACTTGTCACGTGGTCAATTTTCATAGAGGAAATGATAGCACATTATGAGGATACAAAGCGAAACACCTTCTTTAGCCAATTGATAAATCTCAAACAAAAGTGTTCAACGGCAGAGCACATTGAGGACTTTCAAAAATTGAATATAATGGTAAATGATATTCCAGAGAAGCAAAGGATTGATGTCTTCATATGTACTTTAAAGGATAACATTCAACATGAGGTTCGTCTTTCGGAACCTAATTCATTGGAGAAGGCATTCAGGTGGGCAAGAAAAATTGAAAGCGAAATTATGGAAGCAAGGAATCACACCACTCACCACTATAATTATGGAAGTGTTTCTTCTCCTAGCCTTCGACAACCGACAAGGTTTACACCACAACAATTGGAAGAAAAAAGGGAAAAAGGGCTTTGTTACAATTTTTATAGCAAATGCACTAAAGGTCATAAGTGTGTTGAGAAGAAATTATTTTACATAGAGTATGAAGGGGAGGAAGAAGAGGATCAAGAAACATCAAAAGAAGAGGATATACACTAGGACCCAACCCTAGAGAAAGAAGAAATGAATTCGACTTTATCTTGTAAAGCATTGGCAAGAATTACCACTCCTCAAACTCTCAAGATAGAAGGACATATCAAGAAGAAAAAGGTTCAAGAAGTGAAAGATCACATCAAGAAAGAAGAAATGAGTCCAACCATATATTGTAATGTATTGGCCAGAATTACCACTCCTCAAACTATCAAGATAGGACATATCAAGAAGAAAAATGTTCAAGAAGTGAAAGATCACATTGAGCATCAAGAAATGAATCCAACCATATCTTGTAAAGAATTGGATGAAATTACCACTCCTCAAACTCTCAAGATAGAAGGACATATCAAGAAGGAAAAGGTTCAAGCAGTGAAAGATCACATTGAACATCAACAACAAGTTCTCCAACTTTTAAAGGATAATGCCACTTTGGTGTATGATCGAATGAAACAACAGGTAGATCAACATTGCAGTGAAAAAAGTTTTGATGTAGCTGATTGGGTATTTTTATGGCTACATCTCAACCAAGCTATTTATGAGAAGGAAATGTTGGCAATACTACATGCACTTAAGAAATGGTGACCTTGCCCAATGAGAATACACTTCAAGGTAAAAATGGATCATGATAGTCTTAAATACTTTTTAGGACAAATATTATCTTTAGAAGAACAAAAAAAATGGGTCACAAATATGTTGGGTTATGACTTTAACATCATCTACAGAAAAGGGAAGAAAATTTTTGTTGCAGATGCACTCTCAAAAAGAAATGAGGATGTGGAAGCATTGTTTTATGATATTTCTATTATCCAACTAGATTGGATAAATGAAGCAAGGAATGAATGGAATAAGGAAAAAGAAGTGTGGTCACTCATTCAAAATTTGTAGAATATCCCAATTCAAACAATATTTCTAGAACTTGAAGAGGAAGCAAAAATCTTATTGGAACTTAGAGCAGTCACAGAAACAAGGACCAGACAGCTACAAAATCGATCAATTTTAGAGTATCTCATCAAGTGGAAGAACTTACCTGCTGAAGATTCCACATGGGAGGACAATAATTTTATACATAAGCATCAAGAACTACTAAAGCGTTGAGGACAACACTTTTTGAATGAGAGGGGCATGTTAGGCCCCTATACTACTAGTGTAACCCCTTATTGTTATTATTACAACCCCCTTATCATATTATTGTGCCCATGTAGTCCCCATATTGTTATTATTGTGCCCTTACATTATTATTGTTATGTCGGCTCTAATTATACTATGACCCCTTAGACTCCTATATACGGGCAGGAGGTCTTGTCATTGGTATCATCCAAGAATTGTTTATTTGTGTAATGTAAAGGAGGTTTCCCCCTCGAAGAGGCTTATTTCTAAGGCGTTGATCTATCTTTTCTATATTTTCGTGAGATAGTTTCATAACACATTCCTTACAATCAACCCAATGTTCCTTTGGAGTTATTTCCTTGTACACCTTGGATTCCTCCTCGGTAGTGGTTTAAACCCATGGATTCAAAAGGTGAGATCCCAACCTCTCCTTAAGGTCATCTGGAAGTTTCCTCTACTCACACTCCTCATGTTGATGAAGAGCAATAATCTGACTTTCCTCCAAGAGGCTTTCCTTTTACAGGAAGAGTCCCATCTCACACACCTCCTCAAACCAATGGGCCTATGCTACCACATGGTTATAAAACCTTAACTCAATTAGTTTTAGGAACTCCTAGTGCTTCATCTCTATATCAAAATCATATTTGGTCGTCAAATTCCATTAGCACTACTGGTCCATTTATTCCAAATGTGACCTCTCAAATTCCTATACAAACGGTTGTTACATAAGTTCTGGTTCAACCAACAATTCCATCGTAACCTATTCTATTGTTTCAACCTTCCATTCTGGTACAACTAACTATTTAAGGTCTTGCCTCCTTAAGTTCCTCCACCCCTACGTTAAGTTGATAGAGTGTACCACTGCATAGGGGGGAAAAGCCAAACAATCCTCTTGCATCAGGTGCAACCAATGTGGGTGGATCACAACCTCACATGGTTGGAGTCAATCAACCTTATGCTAGTGGTATTCCTAACCCTATTGGTCCATCCGAGGTACGTAATATCCAGTATCAATAGCCTTACACTACTCAGATTCCTCTCCAACATGCTTGTTTCCCATATGGTTCACAAGCCTTGCAATATCCATCTTATATTCCACAAGCAAGACCCTATGTGTAGCCTGGTCGATCTTCTATTCCCAGTTCATATTGTCAAAACCCATACGAAACTTACCAATACCCACAGTGTATGCCTCAAGGAATTGTCCAACAACCGTTACAGTTTCAAAGGCAACCTTTGCAACAATAGGGGCAACCTTTGTAGTAGTATCAATAGCCTTTGCAACAGCAAACACAATTTGTTCAACAACCCACTCAACCCTTGTATCCACAAGGTCAACCTTTGCAACGACAAGGTCAACCTCTACAACAGTAAGGTCAACTTGTATATCAACAAGGTCAAACCTTGTAAACACAAGGTCAACCCCTGTAGCAACAGGGCCAATCTCCTCATATCCAAGGTCAAAAAGTGCATCAACCTTACAATCTATATGCCACATATAATGCTTATCAATGGCCTGTCGTAGGTCAATATCAACCTTACCTTGGACCAAATCCACCTTATGGTCAAAGTATCCCTCAGTGGGAGCAAACTCATGTTCCCTATGGTCAAAATCCTCCACTTTGGAGGTAGAATCCTTACCAGCAAGGTTGGAATCCACAAGTTCGGTCTCCTGAGAGGCCTTACATGCCCTTGAATATGTAATTACTATTTTTAGCCATGTTGGAACTGCCTAATGTCTTGAGGCTCACTAATTATCCCATTTTTCATTTTCCTTATTGGCCTCCAGTTCCTATGAAAATTCTAAGCGATTTCCCTAAGTTCGAAGGAAAATATAAAGAGGACCCTCAAGCCCATGTGATGACATATCACTTATGGTGTTCTTCTAATTCTTAGTTGATGATTCTATTATTCTCTACCTCTTTCAACGAACCTTGACTGGTGCTAGCGCAAAATGGTATATTGAGTTGCCTCAAGCTACCTATGCTAACTTTAGAACTTTTGCTATGGCCTTCCTCACCCACTTCCAATTTCTGGTTCGATATGAAACTGGCACTCATTTTCTCACATCTCTGTAGTAAGATAATGCAACCCATATTTCTGATCATATCCATGAATGGAGTCATCGGCATCGCCTCATCAAATTAGAAATTACTGATGAGTTGTTAAATGCATGGTTCACCAAATCATTCGTAAACAAAATTGCAATAGATATAGAAATGGGTGGATGTGTTACTGAGGACCGAGCTATTGTCTGTGCTCAATATCTCAACTTAGTCTATTCCCAATTTGGCATGCTATATGAGATGCTTCTTGATTCTCCAAGGCCATCTTCGGATCTAGCATCTTCAAATAATCTGAATGTACCACCTGTTGATGGTACAATTGGATCAGTGTCTCAAACTTCCACTAAGACTTCTTTGAAGAAAAAATCTATTTCATATACTGGTTCTAATCATCCTTCAAAAATCTTTCAAATCCTAATAAAACCTCTAAGGTCCATGCCATCCAGTCTACTGTGACAGATGAGGCCTCAAAAGGTAAGAAAAAGGGTAACTATAAAGCCAATGCCCCAAAATAGGATTCTCCCAAGTCATGTGCTGATGATGCTTCCAAACGAAAGCCAAAGTTTCCTTGCCTCATTGGTGAGGAAGACCATTATACCAAGGATTGTCCCCAATGTGCTAAAGTTAACCATTTATTGAAAAGGAGTTCAGCGGTTTTGAAAGAACCATTTCCATCTCAGCGGACTCACTTGGTAGACCAACCACAATCCTTTGCCTCCTTTGGTTCTCAAGTTTTCTTGTTTCAAGGTTCATTTCCTATCTCTATTGCTACTCGATTGAAAGACTATAAAACCCCTCAAAAGTAGATGGTGGAGAAAGAAGTCTTTTATATACCTTCTACTTCCACTCCACCCAGTTCTGGTTTGCTCCATATTGAGCGACCAAATAATGAATCTGTGATCTGAACACCTCCCAAAGGTGTTCTTTGGAAATAATCCTATAATCCTAATGCTATAACTCTACAACATTATAATATAGTCGAAGATCTAGCTCAAGCACCTTCAACAATTTTTTATTTAGAAGTCCTCAAGACATGTCCAATGTAGCGAAAATCATTGTTGTCTACTATAGGAGCCATTGATCCTATTGATTGGAATTTAATTACTTTCGATATCGAAAATCGTGTTCCTCGTCTTCCTCATCGGACTACTTTACTAATTCAAGTTATTATAAAAGTAAAGATGATCCATCAAATTGTCATTGATGAAGGTGCTTCCACCTGAACATGTCTATTTTGTGTTCGAAGCACATTGGATTTCCTCCCCTTAACTAGTCGTTGAACACTTTGGACATCTTTGATGGCACAGGCTCCTATCCATATGGTATTCTCACACATTTTCCTATCACATTGGAAGGAAATATGGTTGAGCTAGAAGTGGAAGTTGTAGATGTGAATCTCAATTACAACCTTCTTCTCAAGTGAAGTTGGACCCATGCCATGTTTTGTGTGGTTTATTCTTTGTTCCGGGTGCTTCATTTTCCTCATGAAGGAAAATTTTTCACTGTCAACCAATTATGTTTTTTCTCTTCTGGTACATCGAACGATAATGTCCCATATGTGGGAAATACCGAAGTTCCATATGAGATTGTGGGGGAAGGTATTTTTAAAGTTTCTGCTTTAATGGGTGCTTTTTCTCTCCCACCTGTGAATATCACTTTGATCAATATGATCTTTGTTTCTACAGATCCTTTGATTATCCCTTCTCTAGGTCAGATTGGTTCACTTGGTCATTCTATGTCGTTAAGCTCATTAGAACAATCTTATCAAGAAATTCTTTCGACCTCAACGGCTGCTATAGAAAGTCATGTTGTTTTCAATATGAACCTGGATACTTATGTGCAATCTCCTTAGCTTGGTTCTTGGGATTCCCTGGATCCTTTGAGTGAGTCATCCCCACCGATGAGAGTATTGTTGAGGTTATGTCTCTTGATGAAACTCCTTCGAATGATATTCATCATCTTTACTTGTTTCTTCCAAGCCTAAGTGAGATTCCTTCACGTCTTGAAGCTTTCATTTCTCATAACCCAATGCATCCACTTCAAATGCCTATTTTGGTGCACGAAGTCTTGTCTGAAGGTAATATGGGGAATATTACCGCCACCATGCCCCTCAACATTTCCATTAAACTTGCAATTGTTGAGAATGTTCATATTGGGGCTTTCTATTCTCCTGATGAGATAAATGTTTACACAAAAATTTTCAAAGAATTTCATTATGTCTTTGCTTGGTCATATCAGGGAATTCCTAGTATTGATCCAGCTATTGTGGTGCATGAAATACCCACGTATCCTGATGTGAAGCCTATTCATCAATGACTTTGTCCCATGTATCCTAGGAAGGTTGCTGCTATTAAGGCAGAGGTTGAAAATATTTTAAAATTTGGTTTCATCTATTCAATCCCATTGATAGATTAGGTTTCTAACATTGTACCTGTTAATAAAAATAAGGGCATGATCTGAGTTTGTGTCGATTACCGCGACATCAATCGCACACGCCCAAAAGATAACTATCCCACTCTGTTTATCAATCAGATCATCGATGTGTATGCTGGGAGTGAAATTTTCTCTTTTATGTATGGTTTCTCTGGGTACAACTAGATCAACATCTCAGCCACTGATCAACACAAGATAGCCTTTATCTATCCATGGGGAACTTTTTCCTATAAGAAGCTTCCTTTCGATCTAAAACACGTTGGTGCTACCTTTCAGAGAGAAATGTCCTATGCATTTCATGATATTCGACACATTGTTCAACCTTATCTAAACAATTTACCAACCCATTCTACTAAGCGTCATGACCATCTGAACCAACTAAGATCCATCTTTTTGCGATGTCTAAACTACAACATCCATCTTAATTCGCATAAGTTTGTTTTTTGTGTAGGATCGGGTCAGATCTTGGGTTTTGTTGTGTCTTGTGATGGTATCTGAATATATCCTCTAAAAGTTGAGGTTATTGTAAGCCTAACCCCTCATACCTCATTGCATCAATTCCAAAGTTTGCAAACGAAAGACTAATTTTCTTCATTGTTTCGTTCCTAACTACGCTGAACTTGCTAATGGATTTAGTCACTTTCTTAAAAAGGGGATCTCATTCATTTGGGATGAAATTGCCCAACAATGCCTCGATTCCATAAAGAGCACTCTCATCAGTGCTCCTTTATTACATCCCCCTGATTATCAACGTGTTTAGTTCCTTTACGTGGCCACCACTGAAAGTACCATTGCTATGGTATTGGTTCAAGATGATGATGATGGTAATGAACAAGTGGTTAATTATTTAAGTTCAAATCTCGTTGACATTGAAACTCGATATGCTCATGCCAAGAAACTTGCGTTAGCAGTAGTCCATGTTGTTCAACCTCAAGAATTATATTTTGACTTGTCAATTACTTGGGGGGAAATACTCTAAATATATTGTTACCGTGCAAAAGTTTGATTTGGAATTTACTACCACCGAACCAAAGGAATCACTTGTTTTCTCCAAATTGATTTGCGTCATTCTTTCTGCAAGCACTTCCACCAATTTTATTGAGTAGATTCCTGATGAAAATTTGTTTCTCATCAACACTGTTGACCCATGGTATGGAGATATTATTGTTTATCTTCAAACCCAAACCTTATGATTCGAGTTGTCTCGATCTGACCAATATCGCATCTAGCATCGGTCTCAACTCTATCAGATTCTTCGTGATACATTATATCGAGTTGTTGTTGAATTTGTTCTTCACATATGTCTAATTCTTAAAAAGGATAAACGAGTCTTGAATGACTGCCACGTAGGGGCCTTTGGTGGTCATATGTTAGGTTAGGTAACTGCTTAAAAAATCCTTAGTGCCGATTATTTTTGGCCTTCCATTTTTAAGGATTGTATTCTGGCTGTTCAGAAATTCCATGAATGTTAGATTTATAACCACAAGCAGCGCGACCTGCCAACACCCTTACAACTAGTCACTATCATTGACCCATTCTCTAAATGGGGCATAAACCTCATGACACGTAACCCTCACTCAGCCAAGGAGCATGGCTATATCATTGTTTATGTCGACGACTTCAGTAAATGGGCCGAGGTGATGCCCGTATATAATATTGACGGTATCACTATTGATCAGTTCCTCTTCAACTATGTCATATCCCATTTTTGCATCCCTCAAGCCATTGTAACTAACCATGGATCACATTTTTGTTAGTACATGATGGTAGAGCTGACTAACTAGTTGGGTCTTCGTCATGATAACTCAACTCCTTACTATCCACATGTTAATGTCCAAGTCGAAGCAATTAATAAAGTTATGATTACTATGCTTCAACGAACCATTGGGAAGCACAAAAAGGATTGGCATCTAATGTTATTCTGATCTCTATGGGCTTACCGGACTTCAACTAAGATAGCCACTATATTTACCCATTCTAGCTAGTTTATGGTTTAGATATGACACTCCCGACTGAGTGAGAACTCCCTTCATTGAAATTAGCTATCAAACTTCTTCCTAATACCTCACTTGAAGAGGAGTGGTTACTCTACCTTGAGAGGCTTGATGATACCCTTCACATTGTTGCAATGGTGATCGAAGCCTAAAATAAATGTGTCAAAGCTCATTTTGATCAAACTATTTCCACACACACATTTTCTCAAGGTGACTTGGTCCTCCTTTATGATCAGGCCAACGATAAGTTGGGAGCTTTAAAGTTTGAACCTATGTGGCATGGGCCATATATCATAAAATGTGTCTTGCAAAAATGCACCTATGATCTAGTTGATTACAAAGGAAATGCATTGGCACAGCCCCACAATGGGTTGTATTTCAAAAAATATTATTCCTGAAATCCGTGTAATTACTTTTTGTACATTAGTGTGTGAATTCATTGGTATGCGCTTTTCTTATTTTTGGTGTTATTTTTTCTTTGTAGACATGTGTTTTATACTTACCTTATTTTCCACTCGGTTTTCAGATGCCGTCAAATCATTATGTTGGTTTTACAGATGGTGCTTGTTGTAGCACACGGAACTTATGTTCCTCAGCTTGGGCACTCTTTCCCCTGATAGCAAGTAGATTGATTTTCAAGGTATTTTCCTGGGATGAACAACTAACAATATTGTTGAATACAATGCAGTTATTGAACTATTTGCAAAATTAGTTTCTCTTGGCATTAGACATTTATTTGTTATGCTAGATTCACAACTCGTTGTGTTATAATTAAACAATCATTACTTGGTAATAAATCCACAAATTTTGTGTATGTATCTACGTGTTCGATGGCTGGAAAGAAATTTTGATTTTATCACATATCAACATATTCCACAAAATTTGAATACACTAATAGATGCATTAGAAAATTATGTTCTTGATAGACATTTGCGTAATTTATAAAACTAATCATATCATCATAATGCACAGACACAAGTAGAAAATAAAACATGCATATGCATATATATATATATATTATAATATTATATTATATATATATATATATCTATATTATATATATATATATAAATATATATATAATATATATTATATAGCATTTTTAGACTGTTTAAGATCAAAATCTCAAAAAATAAAGTGTTCTGAGACACATGACTTTCAAAGGCTACAACATGTGCAAAAATAGCTAGAAAATCTAAGCGTTTGCATGATGGTTGTGATAACATGAGACTTCCATAATCACTCAGCCTAATAACCGACATAGTCTCACAGATACCCCTACTGTGTGCCTCTAGTACTGCGATGGCACATCATCTATAGGTGTGTATTCTGGAATCCATCAAGTGATCACATCCAGATTAGATTCCATCTCTACCATAGGGTCTTCTCCTTCCTCATAGGGAGCATCTTCTAACTACTGGGATACTTGCCATGCTATTGGAAACATGCCAAATGGCCTTTCTAGTCCAACATTTGCACATTTATCACAAGTTAAATCTCAGTTACATTTTCACAAAAAATTCATAAAAACTTGGAAAATCCAAAAACAAGTTTTACCTACATCAATCCACTGTTCACTCGGTGGCAAAGGTAGATCTAGGTCCCATCTTAAGTTTGTGCCCGCATAGGTGTAGTCATCCATAACGATTAGTTAGCAATGCTACCAAATAAAAAATTGTGAAGGGAAATGCATCTGTTGACCCCCTCCTCCTCGAGGCATGAGTTCACTCCATCTGACCAGCTTCGGATCATGTAGAGTAGGATCTAGTACTCTATTCACTAATACCAAAATAGGGGCACATGCTGTAGAAAGAAAGTAACCAAAATTGAACCAAAGCCAAAATGTTTCAGGTTTCCACACTTAGCCTTTGTCAACTGCCTCTTCATATTGGCCAGTCACCTCAAACACCAGTTCAATATTGTTGTAGCGAGGCATTGCACTACATACTGGAATTGGGATTTCGAAGTCTCGTGTAAATCTTACATCCTAGCTATGCAAGATATGGCGAATAGGATTGTCCTCAAGGGAAGATTGGTGACTGTTGCTATCTTCACCTTCCCGCCCATTGTCATCTCGACACCCGGGCAATGTCTCGTGACTAGAGTATTGGTGCTCTCACCTCTAATACGAGATCCAAAGAGTTGAACTATTTCTCCTCTTCTAGACAATCCCATGATGAAGTAAATATCTATCTCCTCCAATTCCAACTCCTGGTCCCCAATAATGAATATTTCCTAATCAATATCCCTTAGACTGATCAACTAGTGCAGCAACTCGTTTTGAGTTCTAAGTCTAGTAGTTCTAAAGAACTTCAGCAACCCATAGTTCCTCATTGATACATTCTAGATCTTGGGCTACGTGATGGTATTCTTCCTCATGGCATCTTTCCTTCCATTCAAGGACAATATTGGGAAAAATCTCCTGCAAAACATCATTAAACATCAGTTAAATGATTTTCCATGAATTAAAACTTAGACATTTGCCTTAAAAGGAAGATTTTTCCCCAAAAAATTCCTCCTCGTGGTCATTGTGTATGTTTTATTAAACACGCGATGCCATCGTTTGCATGATGGTTGTGATAACATGAGACTTCCATAATCACTCAGCCTAATAACCGACATAGTCTCACAGATACCCCTACTGTGTGCCTCTAGTACTGCGATGGCACATCATCTATAGGTGTGTATTCTGGAATCCATCAAGTGATCACATCCAAATTAGATTCCATCTCTACCATAGGGTCTTCTCCTTCCTCATAGGGAGCATCTTCTAACTACTGGGATACTCGCCATGCTATTGGAAACATGCCAAATGGCCTTTCCAGTCCAACATTTGCACATTTATCACAAGTTAAATCTCAGTTACACTTTCACAAAAAATTCATAAAAACTTGGAAAATCCAAAAACAAGTTTTACCTACATCAATCCACTGTTCACTCGGTGGCAAAGGTAGATCTAGGTCCCATCTTAAGTTTGTGCCCGCATAGGTGTAGTCATCCATAACGATTAGTTAGCAATGCTACCAAATAAAAAATTGTGAAGGGAAATGCATCTGTTGACCCCCTCCTCCTCGAGGCATGAGTTCACTCCATCTGACCAGCTTCGGATCATGTAGAGTAGGATCTAGTACTCTATTCACTAATACCAAAATAGGGGCACATGCTATAGAAAGAAAGTAACCAAAATTGAACCAAAGCCAAAATGTTTCAGGTTTCCACACTTAGCCTTTGTCAACTGCCTCTTCATATTGGCCAGTCACCTCAAACACCAGTTCAATATTGTTGTAGCGAGGCATTGCACTACATACTGGAATTGGGATTTCGAAGTCTCGTGTAAATCTTACATCCCAGCTATGCAAGATATGGCAAATAGGATTGTCCTCAAGGGAAGATTGGTGACTGTTGCTATCTTCACCTTCCCGCCCATTGTCATCTCGACACCCGGGCAATGTCTCGTGACTAGAGTATTGGTGCTCTCACCTCTAATACGAGATCCAAAGAGTTGAACTATTTCTCCTCTTCTAGACAATCCCATGATGAAGTAAATATCTATCTCCTCCAATTCCAACTCCTGGTCCCCAATAATGAATATTTCCTAATCAATATCCCTTAGACTGATCAACTAGTGCAGCAACTCGTTTTGAGTTCTAAGTCTAGTAGTTCTAAAGAACTTCAGCAACCCATAGTTCCTCATTGATACATTCTAGATCTTGGGCTACGTGAAGGTATTCTTCCTCATGGCATCTTTCCTTCCATTCAAGGACAATATTGGGAAAAATCTCCTGCAAAACATCATTAAACATCAGTTAAATGATTTTCCATGAATTAAAACTTAGACATTTGCCTTAAAAGGAAGATTTTTCCCCAAAAAATTCCTCCTCGTGGTCATTGTGTATGTTTTATTAAACACGCGTTGCCATCGTGAGGGCCTTTCAATTTAGGGGCGACCATCATAGGTCCAATGAAAAACCTGCGATGATCGCACACACAGTTAGAAAAATAAAATCCCTCCCTCTGGCAAGAAAAATTCAATGAAAATGCATAAAAATGTAATGAAATGAAAGAGAAAAGGCAAAGCTCTTACCTATTGCTACGGTTCGAGAAATGATGCCCTAGATCTCCCACAATATTCACCTGAAAATCAAGGGAAATAGGGTAAAAATGCACTCTTAAACTTACTCCAGTGGAATGGTAAAAATATTTTGACTTGTAATCTATTTATAAGTTTTAATTCCATTTCTGCCATTATTTTATTGATATTTTATTATTTTTTTTCTCGATATCAGTGATCGGTGGTTATATTTGTGTAGTTACAAGTAGATTTTGGTGGATACAGTGATTATTCATGAATGATTCAACGAGTTTTGTTTTATCTCTTTTCCAATCTCGTTAAAAACAAACGAAAAAGGAACCCTCCTAGAGTAATCTTTAAGCTCATTTCTAACTCTCGAAACATGAAAAGATCGTCAAGTACTTGTATTTTCAAACTCATTAAATTAAATGAATTGGCATCATCTCAGTATACATTTACCCTTTTTTCGGACTGAGATTGACTATCTATGAAAAAGATACACCTTGGTCGACATGGTCAAGAGGTTATCTCAAATATTGTTTTCTACCTTTTCGGGTTAGAGGGAAAAATACAAAAAGGGACATGATGGAGTTTACATTTTTCTCTCTTTTTCAAACTCTCTAAATATGAAAAAGATACCTAGTTATTCTTTCATCAGACTCATTAAAAATTTTATGACGAAAGACTCGTCATCATGATGAGACCAAGTTTCTCATTCCTAGGTCTCATATAAATTACTAGGATGGATTCATTCGAAGAATGAACTTATATGACAATCATATGTTATCCCCTTCAAGCTTGTGATAAAACAATAATTGCATTAAACGCTAGAAATAGCGGGGAAAAATGAAAATGAAACATCCTTTGTATAGGTAGCATGTCACTCTTGAACATGACACACTTCTGCTTCTTGTGTCGGGTTTGGGATATCCTCAATTAGTCACTTGTCCTCCGAGGATTGGGTGATCCATTTTTTCCTCTTAGCTAACTATTCCACTTCGTCATCATGACCTTTAGTCCTATGTTGAGTCAAATGATGCCACATTCTAGAATCGTGTCATCAATGTTCAAGAGAACTCCTATCTGCAGTCTATTACCTATACATTGTCTGACCCTTTGTTACAGTCTTGGTTCTTATTCATTTCATTCCACTTTATTCATCATTTTGTGTTGATGATGGGGGACTCATCATGACCCTCCTTTGATAGGTCACTTCCTGTCGACTTTAGCTCATTATCTAGGAAGATGACATAGAGACTCCCTTTTTGTACCTTAGAGCTTTCATGCCTTAATGAAAAGTTCTTTGTTTTCGATGACAAGTTTTCATCATTGGCCTTTGATCTGGTGATTCCACGAGTGTTCAAATTCAGCTCCTTTTTTCACATTCATGGATTGTACTATCATACCTTGAGATCCATTGTCATTACTAGTGGTCTCTCTCGTGCCTGTTAATGGTCCACATCATTGATAGGTATTCAGGTGGTTTTCTAGCATGTTTGACTTCGACACATTCATTCACATGTTAGAATTCGTACTTTGATTGGGTTGAGTGTTGGAAATAATACTGAGAGGGGGGGTGAATCAGTATTAGTTGGTCAACTATTTTCTTTTTCAAACCCAGCACATATACGCTACTTCAGTGAGAGAAAACCGTGTATATATGTAACTACAGATAATGAAACCCATGTATACCATACAGACTTATAATTTAAAATATTCTACAGATGTTGAACATTAATATGTGCATCAAGATCATATAAACAGTAACCAAGAATAAAAAAATAGAGCAGAAGAAAATCACACACAAGAACACAAGAAATAAGGTGGAAACACAATGTGGGTGAAAACCACCTGCTGCAATATGTCTCTATCTTTTCAATTAGAAACTTATTTTTACAATGATTCTATACTAGTGCAGTCCTTTACCAGTATGCAGGTTGCTACCTGCAAAGAGCTAGAACCCTCTCTCATTTTCTAGCTTCTCCTGGAAAGGAGCTACAACCCCTTTAGTTCTTGTACTAGTTGAGATACTAGTATGCAGACTGCTACCTGCAGAAGCTACAACCTTCTCTTCCTTCCAGGGACCACGTTTCATAAATTTTCAGACTGGATCCACAAATAACATCAATCAAACATCAAGAATTTCTACATCAACCAATCACCTTTTCACCAATCAAAACTAAATCAAAATAAGCACTTCTCTGACGACTATACCCAGTTCATAATAACAGTAATCACACCCCACTTCTGAACACAAAACACTGTAGCAATAAACAAAAGCAGCTATAACATAAATCAAGAGATGTATGCCACTTCACTATTCAGAAACCTGCGTACAAATCTATAAATTCATTCTTTCAAACATTCAGATATTAGTTAACCCATATTTATAGATCAAGCGTGCGCCACATATCACAGATCAAAATAATCTAGAGATACCACTATTCCAGCCTTAAGATTTTGACCCATCAATAGAACTTATCCTTCTCCTTGCGCTGAGGTTCCTTCTTCATTCAGATCCAAATCTGCACCATAACCCAATCACAGTATTCCAAATCTAGCACTTTATCAGATATTCAATAATTCAGAAGATGCCTTAGCAAATGATCTCCTTCCTCTTTTATAGCCTTAGGCCTTTCACAATACCACGGACCAAAAACCATACAAATTCAATACCATGGACCCAATACTTGGGATCAACACTTTTGGATGCAATACCACGGACCAAAACCATAGGATCAAAAACTGTCGGACTAATACCATGAACCAACCATAAGATTCCATGTGCGTGCGCTTTCTCTGATTGAAAGTGTGTGAACTTTTCTCTTCATGAAAGGAACTTTCTCTACATGAAAGTGGTGAACTTTTCTCTACATGAAAGTGTTGAGAACTTTTTCTGCATGAAGAACTTTTCTCTGCATGAAAGGCATGAACTTTTCTCTTCATGAAAGAACTTTTCTGCAGAAAGTGCGGAATTTCTCTGCATGAATGTCTGTGAACCAGAAAATAAACTTTGCTGCACTATAATTTATCATCTGAGAAGAGTGGGTTGCCATCAAGTACAACATATGTATCATAATGCCAACAATCTCCCCCTTTGGACTTGATGGCAACAAAAACCAATCACTCTCCCCCTTTGACATCAAGGGCAAAAGGGGTGGACTACCATACTCCCCCTAAGTACCTATTGACAACTCTGAACGAGCTCCCCCTTTGTATATGCTATGTGCTGAAATGCTCTCTGCAGAAAGATGTTCTACAAGAAATAACATGACTCCATACATTATACGTAACCTTCCTATCATCAAGACTCATACATACATCCATCTCCCATCCAAGTGGGAATACAAAAGATAGACAAAACTCATTCATCCCAGGCATAGTGGGGAAACTAAAATAGGCCGTTACATGACCTTGATATGAAAAGAAGTACATGACATAGCGACAAGAACAATTATCAGCAGAATCAACCTTCAGACCAGCACACATTGATCTACTCCACCGGAAAACTCTTGAGAAATCAAACCAAGTACTTCTAAGATAATGCCAACAATGCATCATTAGAAGAATATATGCTCCCCCTGAACCTGTGCCAGATGATCTCTGATAGACCCATTTGACCCACATAGACCGGCAAATGTACGTGTATCCACCTGCGTACAACAGATAAGATTCAACAGCAGGATGATGCATCAACAAACCCTAGCTTCTGTGAGGTTCAAATGTCTCCCCTGGGCAATGGTTTGGTGAAATATTAGCACTTGTTCCTTGGAGGGACATATTTCAATTTGACCTTTTTTCCAGCACACTTGTTCCCGAAGAAAATGATACTTGATCGGTATGTGCTTGGTCTTTGAATGCATGACTGGGTTCTTTGAAATGCTAATTGCACTTGTATTATCACATAAGATGGAGATAGGTGGTGTACAAGTGATTTGAAAATCCTGCAAAGTTTGTATCATACAAAGGAGTTGAGTGCAATAGGATGCAGTAGCCACATATTCTGCTTCAGCTGTAGATAATGTAATAGAACTCTGTTTCTTGCTGAACCAAGATACTTATCTGGAACCCATAAAGAATGCACCACCACTAGTGCTTTTTCTGTCATCCATGCTTCCAGCCCAATCTGCATCTGTATAAGCATGAAGAATGAGATCCGCATCTCTAGGATACCATAGGCCATAGTTTTGAGTTCCTTGAAGATACTTGAAAATTATCTTTACTACCTAAAGATGAGTTTCCTTAGGATTTGCCTAAAATCGCCCACCTCATGACAATGAAAGCATCACACTTTCGATTTGTCAAGCTTCTTCCCACCATGGGAAGAACTCAATTTGGGATAAGAATTCTTCACCTTCCCTTTCTTCGCCTTACTCACTAAGGCGCAATTTTCTTCATCCTCCTTGGATGAAGAACCATCTCTAGTGCTTCTTCTCATCTCCTCCTGCATCAGATCTAACCAAAGTCGTTCCCAATCTGGTAGTTTCTCTCTTCCATTTACCGAGTCTTGGTAGCTATGCCAACTCTTAGGAAGACCGAGGAGAGTAAGACTCACCATGTCATCATTGACTGTCATGATCACTACACTTCCAAGTTCATCCCTGCAGGTTGTGAGCTTGTTCAGATATGTAGAGATCATGTTGCCCTTTTCACACTTGATTTTTCGAAGCTTGTCTTTCAACGCCAACTTCCTCTGATCACTATTGTTCCGATATAGATATTTCAATGTTTTCCACATCAAAAATGGTGTCTCCTTCCCATGGAGACTCGAGACTATGTGGTCTTGAACTCCCTCTAGAAGGATTCTCCTTGCTCTAGCCACACATTTCATCCATTCCGCCAATTTTGTAGCATTAGCTGTTGTTGGCTTGGGGACTTCTTAATCAATGAATTCCTTTACACCATTATCCTCTAATACTGTTTCCATGCAATCCTTCCAGGCTATATAATTCGAGTTGACATCAAGGGCATACTCGAGTCTTAAACCGTTGAACGCCATTAGTGAAATTGGGATGTGATAAGAACTCAATTTCTATATTTAGGAACCTCAAACTTCGAACTTCAAACTTCTTGTATATTGTTCTTCACTTTGATCACCTTTGCTCTGATACCGTGTAGAAATTCTCACTGTAGATCAACATATTATGTAATATACTAAAGCAAAGTACAAGATCTACTTCTACAACAAACTTGCAGAAGCTTAATCAGAGCAAGATCAAATAGAACACATATAACAGATGAAGAAGATTCAATCACACATGAAACATAGAATAATAACCCAGAGAAAGCCTTAGCCTAAAACCCCGATCTTTGTATTATCATACAAGTGGAAATATGTTCGGATTACAAAAAGAATCAGCTCACAATCTATCATGCTCTCTCTACAATCCAACTACTGCTCATAGACAGTCAAAGGCTTCTCACAAACCTTCTCCTCTACCCTCAAAGCCTCCTATTTCCTTGTGCAGTTTTCCTTGGGGTCCAATGGTACCACCTGTGTGAATTGGCCTCTTCACACACTCACTAACCTCTGATCTAACTACACAATCCTGAAGGAGATAATTCCTTCTGCATGGATGAGTTTCCTATATAGGAAAAATCCTCCAACTAATAGTACATTGTCCCTATAATCTCAACTGGGTCTCTGACTGAACTGACATGCCTGAGTTATTTATGAGAGAATATTCAGTTATCTGGAGAGAAACAGTTACATGCATGCAAGCATTAACTAACTGAACTCACAATTAATTCTACAAATTGTTAAAACTAATTTAACTGGACTTAACTCAATTAAATTGAGCTAACTAATTACAATCATCCTTATCTCTTTAACTAAGGGATAAATTCCTCAATTAATGGGATAACTATTGCATGTCCCCACATAGACTTCATGTTTGATTTTCTACAACTAATTAACTCAAGATGAATTAATTAATTATTTTACAAACAACTGCTAAGATCAAATTCGAACTTTAATTCTCAATTTTAGTTCAGGGACTAACTAAAATTGGAATCTATCCCGAAATACTATTTATAGCAATTCTATTTTTAGAATTTCCATTTTTCATTCCTTGTTGCTATATCCAACATTGGTACCTAATATGTTTATAGCATTTCTGTTTTTAGCATTTCTTATTGTTATTTTCAACACCAACAACATATTGTATGATCCCAACGAAATCACATTTAGATGTGTTGATGTAGGCATGCCATTCAATTGAAATTCACAAGCTCTTACCCAATGATGGACCCTTTTCTTAGTACTTGTAGCCAATCACACTAACTAAGACTCTGCATGCACGTCTTTAAACAAACCACACTTATCCACCAGGTCAGGATTAACATAACTATAATTAGATCTAGGGTCAATAAAAATAGAAACAACTTGATCATAAATCTTATCGTCCATCTCGATAATAGATTCCTAGTGATCTGCCTGCCTATCATCCAACGTTGCATAAATATGAGGAATACTCTGTTCAACATCCCCCACTGCTTATGCCTACTAAGTGTTGTAGATTTGTAGTCTGCCACCCTGATGTTGCGGACAATCTCTCCTAGGATGCCCTCCATCACAAGTCCATTACTGTAAAGGTTTCCTACCACCACCCCTGTTCTTCTCCTCAGATTTAAATCCCTATCCTCTGTCATATGCATTGAACTTCATGTGCGGTGTTGCATTCTCTTTATTACCTGTGTCCTAAGGTCTTGTTCGCTTCTAATCCAATTTTCCTTTATTCTTCTAATTTCCTCTCCAATCCTGTTTAGATTCAGACTTCCGCTTCGATTGTTCATAACAATCCTTGAACTTCCTGATGGCTTCCTCAAACAATATAGGCTCATCATACTCGATTTTGTCCTTGAATGTTACTGACAACCCACGATGAATCTTTGAATCTTAACTTTCTCCTCCTTAAGATAAGGAATATACCTCAACAACTTCAAGAACCTGCTAGTATACTTGTCATTGGTCACAGATCCCATCATCAACTCATAGAACTCTGTAGAGCCTCTACTTTACACCTACTTATCTACCGTTTTCCTCAATCTTCCCTTATCTTTCCTTATCTTTTGCCTCATTTTCACCATAAAAAAACCCAGATCATTACATTAGGTGTTATTAAGCATGATTAAGTAAGTTTTGCTAATGGATGACTATTTGTTTAGATTTTGGCTTACTTGCAGGCATCCTGCAGCTTTCTGGTGATCCTGCAGCTATCTGATGATCCTGCGGCTATCTGAACATCCTGCAGCCTTTTTGTTAAACGCTATGTTCCACGTATCGGTTTGCTAGATGAGCCACATGGGCACTTAGGTGTCATCATGCTCAAGGTTCCTGTCCTATTTTTCCGGCCATCCACATCATCTTTGTCCACGGTCAAAGTTGGGCAAGTCATGGTCAACTCAAGGCAGTTTAGCGGTGATTGTGAGCTGTTTGATCACGTCATCCTAAACGGTGATTTGTCCACATTCTATAGATGGCAGGGGATGTGATCCAACCTGGGATTTATTGCCCATGACGACAGAACCATCACTTCGTCCACGCAGCCGCATGAAGTGC
>APFE031556723.1:121625-140727 GCA_000404065.3 Pinus taeda
TTTTAGGAAGATAAGTTAATCATAAACAAACCCCCTAAACAACAAAAGCTCTAAGAAAAGTTACTTAAGTACATATAGTACACCCTCACTTCATCAGCTTACGAGCCCCGGGTTGACAATTAATACTAGCAATTTAGATAACAATAAATTGACTAAACAAACTCCTTTGCCCTCTCATCAGAGTATTTCTCAGATAGATAATTCTTCTTGAAAATTCTCTTGAACTCACTCCAATTTAACTCCTCTTCCTAAATACCTCTAACATTCTTTACATCTTCCCACCATATATCTGCTTTGCCTTTAAGACTGAACATAGTTATTCTAACCTTCATGTTCTCAAAGTAATCATGTAACTGAAAGAACTTATTCATCCCATGAAACCATGCTTCTGCATCCCATGCCTTCTTCATTTCTCAATCAAAAGTAGGTGTCTTTTCCATCTTAAACTCATCGAGTAAATATCCCTTGTCACTCCTCCTGTAAGGATGATAGCGATGATGACCATGGTACCTGTCTAAACCAAAGATAGAGTAAATCCCATGTCCACTACGTCATCTATCAGGTGTATCCAAGAACCTACCATCTCTAATGGTATCATCTCCATCTAACCTGTGCCCTATTAGGGTCCTATAATATAGGTAATCAAAGTTTATCTATATAGTTCTTTATTTTGGGAATTTGCTGGTAAATTTTAGCCAATAAATCCACCAGGTCTTATAGTCCAAATTGTCTTTGTACAAAGGTCCCTAAGGGGTCATCATTGAAGTTTCATGAGTGAGTTGTCAATAACCCTTTCCATTGATAAAAGATGAAATGTCTCTAAATTTACTTTTAATATTTTTATTTTAAATGAAATTTAAATTTTATAAAATATCTGTAATTATGTTTTATAAATATATATATATATATATATTTAAAATATTAAAACTTAATTAAAATTGACAATCAACATATATATATATATATATATATATATATATATATATATATATATAATATATATATATATTTAAAATATTAACTTAATTAAAAATTGACAAATCAACCCAACCTCTAAACTATAGGAACCACATTTATTATCATATGTCAGTCACAAGTCAAAATCAAAAATTCAAATTAATTTATTACACCACCCCACACTTAAACTTATAGGCCTTGAGATGAGTGAATAATTAAATCAATGGTTATGATACTCGAACCTTAATGGCCAAAATTGCCTCTATTCATTTACTTAGAGTAGTGAAAATTTAGCGACTTTGTCCTAGTTTGCTCGGTCCCTCGAGAATAATTTGTTTAGAGTTGGTTTATACTAGGAGTCACCTAGGTTACTTCTGGAATGACTTGGAGTCTTTTATGCTTTCCAACTCTGCCATAGGCCTGTAGCTTTTTCGCATGGTTTATTGCTATTGATACACATATACATGTTCAATATCTTTGAACGTTTCCTTGTTATTATTAATTTTACACTAACCATGAGTTATTCCTTAATGGTTTATGGTGTATTATCCAATATATGTTTGACTCTGTAGCATAATACACAAATGAATTTGATAGTAATCCTATAGTGTTTCACACATCTTGTCCCACTGTTTATTTCACAGTCCAACACTAATTCTTAATGAAACTTTCTATGATATTTATCTGTTCAATAATTTGTATATAAGTAATTCTTCTAGCATTAATTCAAAATGAGAATTCTTATTTTGTCATTTAAATCATTATTCCACAGTCCAACACTAATTCTTAATGAAACTTTCTATGATACTTATATGTTCAATAATAGCAACCTATAATATTCAATCCTTTCTAGAAAGTCTCTCCTCCCAGCCACTGGAAATTACGTCCATACCCTCCCCTGAGCATTTTTTTTGGTTCATAGTTAAATATTTCTAGCTACAGTCAAGTACCTTGGGCCTCTGGAATTCTATGATACTTATCTGTTCAATAATAGCAACCTATAATATTCAATCCTTTCTAGAAAGTCTCTCCTCCCAGCCACTGGAAATTATGTCCATACCCTCCCCTGAACATTTTCTTTGGTTCATAGTTAAATATTTCTAGCTAAAGTCAAGTACCTTGGGCCTCTGGAATCCTGTTCCCGCCTCAAGTCCTGTATTTTTTCTAACTGTTCCCGATAATTCTCACACTAATTTATTTCACCTAGCTCTAGGATATCTCCTGGATTCTTTTTCCCCCATCTAAATCTCCCTTCATCCCCATCTAAATATCCCTTCAGGGCAAAGGGGTAACTGTGTTTTGTAACTGTTTCTTTTAATTAATGTAAATAATTTCTATTACCAATAATTTAGGTAACCAAATATATGTTTCTTGGCCTTCCAACCTCAGTCACTTATTATTTAACATCATAATGTAATAAAACTTAAAGTAACAAATAGTAAAGATCAACTTACTACCTACCCTCCCCCTCCCCCCAATTTACAGAGAAGATAAATATTGTTTTTTGCTATGGTATAAAGAGGAGAAATGCATGGAACATGAAATTTGGATAAATACTTATTTGAGGAGGCTGAGTAAAATGAGGTAAAATGGAATTTTGTAGAGAAGATAAATATTGTTTTTTTCTAAAGAGGAGAAATGCACGCAACATGAAATTTGGATAAATACTTATTCGAGGATTTTACAAGAGTAAAGGGGTAAAGTAAAGATACTTACCAACCATGGCAAAACAAGACATGGTTTTTAAAATCCATGGGAAGGAAATCAGTGGATGGTTTTTATAAAATATGTTTATTAATATCATTTATTCATCAATATATAAATTCAGGGAAGCAAGACATGGATTTAAAAATAAGGCATGGATTTAAAAACAACACTTGGATTTAAAAAGAAGGCATGGATTTAAAAACAAGACATAGATTTCAAAACAAGAAGATGGATTGTAAAATCATATCAAGAAATATTTTGAGATTTTATTTATCATTAAGATTCATTTACAGGTTTAAGAAAAATATTTGGAAATATATATCAAAATATTTTCTTCCCAAATATTTTGGGACAATGATGAAGTATTCAAAGCATGGTGAAGGAAAAGACTATGGGAAAAAGGTCAACACATAAGCTTGGTTTAACTCCAAAATCCAAATAATTCATTGATCAAAACATGAACATGCAGGCAATTATTTTCAAATTTTGTGGCTCAGAAATAAAACTCAAAGGGGCAACTAGTTGATACAGGTGGCAGAGTTAATTAGATTTTGAAATAACTTCAACCATTCCAGATTCCAAGGCAAAGGATCAAAATTAATCAACCAATTTCCAAATTTGAAGTATGAATATCTAATTTCCTACAATTTTACAGTGATTGATTTTATCTTTAGTTTATTGTTCATAATTTTTTTTCGAGAAATTGTTAGATATTATTTTGTAATCAATTCATTTTTGGAATCCAAAGTTAGTTCAATAGGAAGTCTATAAATATTTTGTAATAAGACTGATGAGTGGTTGGATTATGCATAAATAAAAGAGTTGTACATTGATGTAAGTCATGGATTGTACTCAAAGTGATCAATTTACAGAAATACAAAGAGTTTTGTTCCAAGATTCTTGTGTCAAGAAATTGGTGATGTATTTTATTATGTAAAATTGTTTCTTTTCTCAGTTTCCATATGTTTTTTCCCTCTTTATTGTTGCAAGAAAATTAAGGGTCAAATTTTTTGAAGTGTACTCTACTCTAGCTTGTTAACAATATCAATGTTTTCTTTATGATATTAAGTACAAAATTCATCTCAGTATGATCTATATTTAATTGAACTTAAACATATTCGCCTTAGTCAGACCACAATCACTCTATAAGATCCAAAATCTTGCATGCCTTGCCCTGATTGAATTTTTCCTCTGGCTATATGTGATTGATTACCGAAAACCCTTGTGACTCCATGCCCAATGGGCTCTTCCTTCATTATGCAACCACAATTTTAAAAACAATTCCTTGATCTTCATGCCTAGCCCAAAACCTTAGACTATTATTGAATGAAATCCATTGAGAGAAAGCCCTCTCTGGGATTGGAAAGGCTAGTTTCCAATTCTTCAAGTGGTTTTTGGTTACCTCTATAAGTTTCCTCCTCATTCTAGGAAAATTATAGAGTGCTAGCATGCCCACCATGAGATCTGCTACCATATGCTCCATTAGTCATGTTGTCTTGTCCATGAATGATCCTAAGCGGTCCCTGTCTATACAAGTCTGACAAACTCTGAAGGATAATTACATTAACCTCTACATGTTTCTCTTGTTCCTTAGCAAGTCCCTCTTGCGATTGAATTATTTTGTCATTATTTACTTTACAACTTCCTATCTTTGCCTTCAAACTTCTCAAAGTGTCTGCTATGTGAGGGGAGTACTCATCACCATGCTTCTCATATGATTTGTAGGGAAAGTTATGTGAACTATAGTCCCCCATTTTTCTTGTCATGTTAGATGTTCTTCCTGCAAACATACTATGTTAGATAAATCAAACATAAACATAATCAAACGTACCTTAGTGAAGTTTAGGGGAAGATATCTCGTCTACAAGATCAATCCATATTAACATGATACATGTATAGATATATAATCATATCAACATGCCAACATCATGCATGACAACACCAACTATATACCATGACCTCATGCGTGACAACCATGCCCATACAATACATGTATAACTACATATAGACACCGACATGCATAATAAATACATATACAATGCGACATGCATTCATGACAAACACATCCCAACAACAACTTCATCAACTTCTACATGAAAACAAAATTATAACAATCACTACCACCATGCATACATAACAAGAACATGTACAACCTTCAAGAATGCATGACAAACACAGTTTTCCCATCTAGTCCAAGGGTTGAACCATGCTCTAATACCACTTTGTAACACTCCCATTCCACACTTACCCAAGCTTAACAGTCTACCAAGGTAAATGTGTGATGAAGAGTTATTATTATATGACTCAACCTCTTAGGTACAGTTAAGGAAGTGGAATCAACAAAATAAAACCAAATTGACCTTTCTCAGAAGGTACAGGACCCCAAGGAGCTAACCAACCACTCCAGGTGCCCAGAATCTGAGTTATCTTAGTTTTTCACTGACCTAGGCTCTCAGCAGCTCCCTTGACAAGGAAATTTAGCAGCTGAGACCCTTTAGTCACTCCCATAAGCTTGCATCCTAGTGAATGTGGACTTTTTCACTCAGTTATGTGCCAACGATCCTCAGATCTAAGCCAATTTTTCGGGGCTAGGATCCAAACCTTTGCCTAGACCTTGATGAACCTCTTAAAAATGATAAATAACATAGAGACAAAGAGTTTAACTCAAAACTCCGTTAAGGACCTAACCTGACCCATCCTAACCATGACAAACATTTTGTCAAACACATCATGAATAAGAAATGTGTAGGTCAAAATTACACATCTAAACATAGGGGTCTCATACATATCTAGAATCATCAATAAGGTCTACTGCCCTCTCACAATGGCTTCATTATCATCTATTAGGTCATAAATCCATTAATATTTCATTTATTAACCAAAACATTATGAGATTCATAACTCAATTTTTTCATAAAACCATGCTTATAACCAACATATAGCCAAAATCATAACAATGATAGAACAACCATCAAAGCCACATGATAACAAATACATTTTCTCATGAAATATAAGGGAAAGGATATCTGATTAACATATGCAAAGGCCAACCAAATCAGGGACTTCCACATACCACCCAACCATAAATTGCGTTGAACCAAATCTCTCTTTTAGTCAATTACCCCCACGCCATATTCCAAGAATGAATGTGGGATCTCCTGGAATAAATAAATCAAAACCAAATCAAGGCTTCCATAGGAAAAACAACATCAAACCTCAACCATTGGTTCCAACTCACAGTTAGACATCACTAACCATCACCATATCGGTCTCTACCCAAGCAGTCCAAGGTTCCTAAGCATTTGATCCAACTCAAATCCAGGACTAGTAACTCAACCTACAACTACGATAGCACTCCAGAGCATTTTTCCAAAAAAGGCTCTAAGACTAGTAACTCAACACACTAAGGGATCCAAATAATTTTTCCATCCAAGGCTTCCAGGACTAGTAACTCAACCCATGTTGTTATAGGGCCTCTAGAGTGTTTTTCCAACCAAGGCTCTAGGAACTAATAACTCAAACCACATCCATAAGGAAAATGAGCACCAATCAGAAACAAAAGGGAAAATCCCCAACACCGTGGCTATCTAAGAAATGGAAAGGCTAGGTAAAACCACTATCCATCCAAGAAATCCTCCATGCCAATGACGAATCATAACCAAATAACCACATGCATACACCATGCATTGTAAAACTAGCAAGGAAATCATCCCTACAACTCAGTACCTGCAAACAAAACTCATTGTAGCTACTGATCCCACTTTCCTCTTTCATTTTCCTGCTCTTCCTTTTCCTTCTTGCTCCAAATCCAAGGTATGTCACAATTCTCCAAGAGTGCTCCAAGAAAACTCTAAGTGTGAAAGAGTATGAGAGAGATAGAATAAAATATATAGATCCACCATAGAACTATCAAAATCTTGTACTGACAACAGCTGTGAATTGATCCTCAGAAGCCTTTTTATCATTGAGGCCTCTATTTTCTTCATTTTCTCTATTTTTCCTTCAATTTCCTCCTCACATGAAACATGTGACCTTTCACCTTACTTTTCTCATATTTTCCATTATTTCATAAATAAAATGTCAATTAATGCCACTTTTCCTTTGCCATTTCCTTTGAAAATTTCCATAGCCATTTATTAATCATAATTTATCCCCATTACTATGTTTTTTCCCAACATTCATCTTTGAATATGTGTCCCATGACCTTGGTATTTTTTTTTCTTTATTAACTTTATTACATGGATTTTTAACTAGGGTTGTTATATTCATAATACAATTTTGTCTTTAAATATAAACTGAGTCCCCATTTCAATCGTTACTGCGATGGCTCCATTATTCCCCCACTGGAGCTTGGGACATGATTCAAAAACGATATTATGAATAGACGTACAATATTTCACACCTTCCAAGTCCTCTAACTCAGAGAACTCAAAAATACTAAGGATTTGAAGCTTTGTGCACTGCATCAACCCTCTTATGTTCTTCAACTTCAAACATCTGTGTAACTTCAACTTCTCCAAAGACCTCAAATTTTGAACCCCTGGAAGCTCTTCTAACTCACATTCACCATAAAACCACAATGTCTTCAAGTTCCTAAAGTCATGGAGCGAGTGGGGGAGTTCGCTTATGGGACATATAAATATGCTCAACTCAGTTCACTGAGTCAATAGCCCAAAAAAATAGGACAAACATTATATTCCCAACAATTATTCAGGTAGAGTGTCTTCAAGTTCCTCAAGTCACTGAGAGAGGGAGGAGTGAATATTTCAATCTCCCCACACTTTGTCAAATTTATGTGCTCAAGCATGCTTATATTTCTGATTGTTTCGCTTGACATGGGTAAGTGTGGACATTCACTCAAGTCAAGATATTTAAGTTTAATTAAATTCCCAAAGGTTTTTGGCAGTCTCCCCAAATGGGAGCAGTATGATACATCAAAGGAATATGGGAATGACTTCATATTTACGCAACAGAATAACACCAAGGTCTTCAATGACTAAATATGACAAAATTCATTTGGAGATCTTAATATTGTGTGTAGGAGGTTGTACGTAGAAATCCGTTTGAGGTATTGAATATGGGAGTGACTTTATATTCACGCAACAGCCTAACACCAAGGTCTTCAATGAATGAAGATGACAAAATTCATTTGGAAATATTAATATTTTGTGTAGCAGGTTGTACACAAAAATCCATTCAATGTATTGAGGCCTCCTTATAGAGTTGGGAATATTACAGAGGTCGCAAAAATCTCTAAATCCCACAACTACAAAGGTTCCTACAAAATCTTATGTGTTTCAACTATAAGAAAGATTCTTATCCACAAACCCTTCCAAATTTTTTTCAAAATCATATGGTGCCATATTAAATGAAAATTAACAATAGAAAGTTTTAACTCAATAAATTTATAAGCACCTCACATTCGTCTTCCCATAGTGATGTCCATTCCTCCCTGCTTACTTCTAAATCCCTCAAGTTCTTCATTGGAATCCAGGAAGGAAGATAAGAGTAAGGACAGTTGTACCAACAAAGCCAAGCGCTATTTGGTAAGTGCTCCCTTGTCAAAATGCACTCCAAGAGACCATATTCACTATCAGGAACTTGCAATATTCCTCAATGCTGTGATATTTCTAACAACCCATTTTCATGCTTATCATAATTTCTATCAGTTTCAACCATCCTAATTCTCCGCACTTCAGTTATTACCTGTTCCATCACAAGAAATTATAAAGAATTAAAAATTATACACAGATTTTGATTTCAATAATTTATACATATTTGAATTATTTAGCACTTACAAGGGATGACTATAACAAGTCATTAAGGTTTTTTATCCCACACACTAATCCCGGAGCCTTTGAAATATCTCTTCCTATGTCATGAAGGTATCACTTTGTCTTAATGCATATGTATCACATTCTCATTATCCATTGTCTTAATGCATAAGGTATCCCATTTTCCCTTAGCTTTCTCATTCCCTTTCTAGTCACGCTTCTTCCTAGGCTTACGCTTTGAATTCTTATAGAAATTCTTCAATTTCCAGATGGATTCCTCTAATGCCTGAGGCTCATCAAAATTAATCTGGTCTCTGAATACTATTGGAAACCCACTAATGGACCTTTGAATATTTGCCTTCTCATCCTTATGATAAGGCACATACCTCAACAACTCTAGGAATCTTCTTGTGTACTCATCATCTATCATAGAAACCATATTCAGCTCATAGAAACCCTTTGCCCTGTCATCATAGTATATTTTAGACATATTTCTCCTTGAAAAGTCTCTCAAACTCATCCCAAATAAACTCCTATTCTCTGATGCTTATGATATTATTCACATCCTCCCACCGAATATTTACTTTCCCTTTGAGACTAAAGGTATCTATCTTGGCTTTCATATTCTATGAATAGTCATGTAATCTGAAGAACTTATTCATCCCAAGAAACCATGTTAATACATCTTATGATATCTTCATCTCTCCATCAAAAGTAGAAGGCTTGAATTTCTTGAACTCCTCTGGTAAGTACTCACTCCTCTTATGGTGTTGGCGGTGATAATGATGATTTATCCTAGAAGAAGAACTAGAATAAAATCCATACATACCAGTCCTCCTATAAGGTGTATATAAGAATCTTCCACTCTTCGTTGTATCCTCCTTGTCCAACTTGTGTCCTCTATGAGACTTGCTACCATCTTCCCCATTAGTCTTTTCCTCCTTCATATCTCCATGTCTGACCCCCATCTGTCCTTGCTTCTGCAACTCTGAAAGGCTCTATATAATCACTGCATTAACCTCTGCCTATAATTCCTAAGCTATGGAAAGCCTTTCTTGTGCCTCAATCAACCTAGTATTATTTTCCTTATAACTTCTAATCTCTGCCCTTTGACTCCTCATTGTATCCACTAGATTATGAGAATACTCTTCTCCTTGTTGCTCAACTAACTTTTCCAATTCCATAGAATTCACATCAGGCCTAAAAGGAGAGTCATGTGAACTATATTTTACCATCCTGCTATTCATAGTTGGCCTTCTATTTTCTACAAACATGTCATGTTAGCTAAACCAAATAGATACCATAATCAAAATCATACCTCAATGAAGTTCGAGGGAGGTTATCACATATGCAGAAATCAATGCATATATTATAAATATATATATATTATTATATAATATATCAACACCATTCATGATAACAAAAATGAAATATTTATCACATGCATGATAACCATAACCCTCATTATTCATGCATAACAATATGCATTTAGCCCATCCATTCCAAGTGTTTGAACTTGGAAGATCTTATACCAATATGTAAGCCCCCACCCCGCATTTACCCACTTTCACAAGCTCTCTAGGGTAAACATGAGTTGGGTGTTACTATGACATGACCTAACCTCCAAGTTCTAGTTATGGAAATGGGGCGCACAATTTGAAAGCTTACTACCATCCCTCAGGGACTACAGATCACTCAGGGGCCTGAGAACCACCCCAGGTGATCAATCCATGAGTTGCATTAGAGAAATGTTGAGGTCTAAAGTGGACCTAAAAAAATGTACAACCAGAATGAAATTTACAAGAACTAATAGGATTCAATATGATGATGTTAGCCATGGGGAGATGATTCACCATTTTTGGAGTAAAAAGGTACAAAGATTAAAAAATAAATTCAACCTATATTTTCAACTTATCTCTGTATGGTTTTACTCAAATTTCAAGTGGGAGTACTTGTTGCATGAAAAAATTAATTCCTCATACAAAGAGTGCCCATGTTGCATAATTTTGATGGACACTGCTACATGAAAAATGTGATTGCAATCATATTTTTTCATGTATTTCTCATTTTTTCTATAGCAGTGTCCATCAAAAGTATGATATATGTGTACTCCTTAGATGAAGAATAACATTTTTTATCCAATGAGTGCTCGCCCTTGAAATTTGAGTAAAATTGTAGGGAGATAAGTTGAAAAAGTAGTCTTTTTCTTTTTCCTCTAAAATTTGATGATGTAATGTAATCTTATTTTATTATTTCCGCTATTATTTTATAATATTTCTTGGGAGGCCCATTTTAGACCTCGAAATTTCTCTAATGGAACTCTTTTTCACTGACCTAACTCCATAACCACACTCTTGACACCTCATTCATGTGGTTATGAGGCCCCAACCGCACCCACAAGCCTGTCTACCAACGGTTATGATCCAAAATACCTTATTTTGTGCATGCAGTGGTGATTGCCCATAATTTCATGTAACTTTCCATAAACATAAATAAGGTGATAACAAGGCTAACCATTCAAAACTTGAACAATATATTGACTAGAACATGCCTAGTGCATGATAGACATTTCATCAAACATATGGTAAATATGAAAGTTATAGGTCATAAATGCATATTTGATCATAAACTTCTAAAATTCATCTTAGAATCACCAATAAGGCTCAATTCCCTCTCAAGCTAGCTGCAACACCACTTGTTATCCATGCATTCATCGACCATTCAAATACTTATCAAATCTTGAACAGGAGCCATAGCTAGAGCACCTCATAGAAGCATGCTTATATCCATAATAGAAACCATGAAAAATCAACCATAAAATCAACATAATAATAAGTACATGTGCTCACTAATCACATTAGGAAAATAGCTCATATTAAAATATGCAAAAATCAACCAAGTCAGGGACTCCACGTACCACCCAACCATAGATTGGGTTGAACTAAAGCTTTCTTTCAGCCAATCACCCATGTGCCATATTCCAAACATGAATGGGGGATATCATGGTATAAGCCAAGGCATAATCAAATAGTGAATCCAGAGGCTAACCACCTCCACCCTCAAGCTATTGTGATCTCACCTAAGCTGGTCCCAAGATAACAAAACCAAACCAAGCTTGGGTGCCTCAGAATTTCTTCACCATTCTTTGAGGAGTTTTCCTCTCTCCACCCACGTGTGAAGGGCTTCCCATAGAAAACCATCTCCACCCCCAACGATTGGGATTTTCCTCAGACCACCTCACCTGATTTTGAAATTGTCCGATAATACAAATCTCAACTAAGAATGAATTCAATCACACCATGACTATCCAGGAAATGGAAAGGTAAGGTTGAAACCACTGTCAAACTAGGAAAACCCCATGCCAATGAAAAAAAATGAACAAGTGCATGTACCATGTATTCACATCCCAGCAAGGAAAAAACACATGCAACCTGTTACCTACAAAATCATCCTCTTGAAGCTTTTGATCCAACTTTCTCCTTGCACTCCCTTGCTTTCTTCTGCTTACCTTTACTTTTCCTTTGCTTTTCCCTCTCCAAATCCAAGTGAATGTTAGAATGCTCCAAGAATTTTCTGAGTGTGCTACAATGTATGAGAGCCAGAAGTTAAATTGATAAAAGTTGTGAATTATTTCTTTGATCCCTTTTTATCATTGATGCCTCTCTTTTTCTTCATTTTCCTCTAATTTCCTTGCATGCAAATTTGTGTCTCTTCACCTTCATTTTCTCCTATTTTCCTTGTTTCTCATAATTAAATGCCAATTATTGTCTCTTTACCTTTGCCAATAACTTTGACAATTTCCATAGCCATTATTGAACCACAAGTGATGCCCACTATAGTGTTTTCCCAACATTTAGCTTGGAATATGTGTCCCATGACCTTGGCCTTATTATTTTTTCCTTTCTTGTCCTTTATTACATGAAACTTTAACTTGAGGTTGTTACACATATGACGAGAGGTAATGTATAACCATCGCAGAAAAAATGTGGTTGATTAAGATTTTAACAATATATAATAGTCCCTCTAATGAAGGATTACATTGAAGAGTGGTTTAAAAGGCCTCTTAACCAAAATTGTTAATATTGAGTAAGTGCATGAGTAGTTAAATTAATGATCTTATGGAGACCACATAAATACATGCTTCTACAACAACTATAGGAAGATGATCAGTTCATTCTAGTCATCATCCTTTTGTAGTTTTGTGAGTGTTCTTTATTCAATTTTGAATGAATTCCCCATTTTCTTCCCTATCTTTGATCATCCAACTTTATGAAATGTCTTATATGTTTGTAAAGCCAATCCTTTATTGTAGCATATTTCCTTCTTCTAGATACCCTTATGTCAATTGGTCTATGGGAGCCCAACCCTAGTCCCTTAGGGATGAACATATTTAAAGTTTAATTAGGTATCAAGATTTTATAAAGTGATTTAAGCACTTAACTTTATTCAGAACTTAAAATTATGTAAACTTATTTTTTGACTCTCACAACAAATTGTTTTCAAGATAGAATCTTATTTTTGGTTCTAATACTTCCTAATAAATAATAGGAATCACGTGAATCTCTTCATATTCCCTCATGAATTTAAATGCATGAAAGCATTTTATGGCTCTTTGAATATCTTGACCATGATCTCTTTATTGTTCCATTGAATTCGCTCCAAAATGTGTCCCCTCATGATATGTGAATAGATGAATGCAATGGAATGAATCTTGAAAATACATATATTTATGTTATCGTTGTTTTATTTTATTTTCAAATAACCTAGTCCACTCACAAATGCATGTGCTAAATGTTTACATTTTTATATTTGAGTTATTTGAATATCTTAGTGTGTGAAAGAGGAGTACCACTTCTATAAAACTTCATAGGAAACCTGAAAATTAAGCGTTAGGTGGTTAACTCTTTCCCCTATTAAGAAGAGACATCAACAAGAGCCTAGTCCCATTGATACAAATTGATTCAGACTCACTAGGAATTGGTTCAAAATCATGAAGAAAAGGGATTTGTAACCCAAAACTTCGCAATAAATAGGACCACAACCGATCATTCCTTTCAGTTGGGTGACACACCACACATCACACATATTCACAATTGATTACTAGCAAGAATATAAACATTCCATTTTCATCAAAACCAAGGCTAGAATCCAATTCATTCGATGTTCATCACATAATATTCACATTTAACATGGAGGAAAGGCTCCCATTTCACACAACATTCATATTCATAAAGAAATGAAATTCAATAGTTAGGAAATCCATGTTATATATTCATCACAATAACAATGCATATTCAATATGACAATACCATTGTTTTCATCCTACAAATGCACACATACACAGTGAATTGAGCATCATATATAAACACAAAGTATTGAACAACATTTACAATTCATTCGTAGGATATAAATACATTTATCTATTATTCTTAATATGGCTAGAAACTAAATAAGGGAGTGCCACTCCACCCTATTGTAGGCACAACAACAATGAAAATCTCTTGTAGCTAGCCATCCCTGAGCTAGTTCGGATGTCTAGAGGACACTCCACTTAGGGTGTTACACCAAAGGGGAAATTTAGGGTAGATATTGAAGGTTAATCTCCTTCAATGGTTGGGAAATAAGGATGTCACCTCTCGAGCCTCAAGTCGGTGCTCAATACATGACAAGCATGGTGATTGAGGCATGCACAACATGAAGGGAGGCCCCTTCACTAGTTCCTATGATCCCTTAGTGATCATCCTTTTCCATGTGGTTCATATGCACAACACAAACACATAACAAATTTCTCCTCTACATCCTAACTTGGGTAAAGGAATTCTCTCAATGGTTTTTTTTGTTATCACCAAACACACCTATATTTTGCATTCAAGTTTTCCAAAAGATAGGTTATAGGTTCACAAGGTTTTCAATGGTTTAGATCACACAACCAATTTGGGTCTCTCTCTCTCTCTATCGCTACCAATACTCTTTGGCTTCCAAGAAAAATTCTCTCCTCTCCCATTCTTCGCCATAAGTGTTTTGCACCACGCAGTGGTTCTATGGTTTCCATTTCGAGACGTAAAGTCAACCTGGTTACTGTGAGGTACACAACCTAGGTTTAGGTGACTCTTGTACCTCAATCCCCATTCCTCATTACTACATAGGGAAAGGGGTATGAACATTAAATTTAGGGAAGGCTAGAAAACTTCACAATCTCCCTCACAGGTTTCCTAAACAAGTTATCTTTCTAGTAATTAGGATCCATATATGCATGTCCTCGTATTTATTTTCAGTAATTTATAATTAAATCAACAAAATGCTTACATCAAATAGTTTGGAAATATATTCATGTTGGCTCTCCAACATTACCACATTTTAATTACATTGCAAAATTTAGAGAATTAGAAAAAAAAAGATATTGCAACAAGTCATTTTTCTCTTCTAACTTTAATTATTAATTATTTTTTTTACAACTCTAACAATAATATGAAATTTATTTTTCATCTATTAATTTAAATACATCATCTATATCAATATATATATAATAATATATATATATATATATTATAATATTAAATATATATAATATATGCTTTGAATAATAAATATGAAATGACATGTAAACCTTAAACTAATTACCTTTGTAAAAATAAATTGGACTTACTAAATACCCTCATAAAATAGGAATTCCAAAATTTTAAATGAAGAAAAATGCTCAAGATATATGAATGTGTACTGTCATTAGAAAAAAAAATCATGAAAATTAAAATTTATTGAAATAATTCATTAGTAAATTAAAAAAAAAAAAAATTTTAAATTAAATAATATATATTTTAGAATACAAAAAAAATTTATTTCTTTCCACACAATAAAATTTTAGCAATTGATTTTGTATGTTTGTATAATGGAAAGTCACGCAGTTGATTTTGTATGTTTGTAGAGTGGAAAGTCACCTGAGTAATAAAGTGTTCCATGTTATTCAATTCTCTATTTAATTAATCTATTAATATAATAGTTTGTTTGGACCAAAAATTACTTTATATCCAAAAATTACAAACTTTTACTCCAACAAAATCATTTTAAATCATACTCCAATAACACTATTTATTATCTTTCCATCACTAATCAGTTGAAAATTTTAATAAATAACACTATACACAAGGCCACTATTTATTATGTATGAATCTCTAATCATTAAAAAAATTTTGATAATTAACCATAATAATCAACGCGTTGTAATCCGATTCCAACAGCTAACAGTATGTATTCCACTGCACCGCTAACGAAAGAACATTCGAATAATCAATCATGGGCGAACGCATTTAGTTAATTAGTGCAAATCTTGGAAGGCCATAAAATATACACATGTAGCTGCTCATTATCACTAATGGCCACTCTTGGAAGACTGATGGCAATGATTTCATTGCAAAACTGTTTTTTCACATTGCTATTCAATGCGAAACAAGAATCCCCTTTCATAATACGAAAGAGAGCCCCTCTTTCAATCGTTGCTGCAGCTGCTCCATTACTCCCCCACCCAACTGGAGCTTGGGACAACTTCTGACTGAGAGCCTACGTAAAGAAGTACAATGTTCAACACCTTCCAAGTCCTCTAACTCAGAGCACCCAGGAAGACAAAGGTTGCGAAGCTTTGTGCACTGCGCCAACCCTCTTATGTTATTTAGCTTCACACATCGAATTAAGGTCAACTCCTCCAAGGACCTCCAATGTTCAACCCCTGGGAGCTCTTCTAACTTGTGTTCACTGTACAGCGACAACACCTTCAAGTTCCTCAAGTCACGGAGAGAGGGGAGTTCGCTGATGGCACAACTCTGGTGAACAGTCAAGTGAGTCAACAGTCCAAAAGCTGGCCAACATTTTAATTTCGTGCAATTAAACAGGTGCAGGTTCCTCAAGCCACCGAGAGAGGGGGCAAGTTCGCTTATGGGACAATTCATTATGCTCAACTCAGTCAACTGCCCAACAAAAGCGGGCAAACATTTCAATTCCTTGCAATCATGTAGACTTAATGTCTTCAAGTTCCTTAAGTTACCGACAGAGTGGGGGAGCGTGGGGGAGTTCGCTTATGGGACATCCCCGTACTTTCAACTCGGCCAACTGAATCAACAGTCCAACAGAAGCCGGCAAACATTTCAATTCCTCGCATTCATAGAGGTGTAATGTCTTCAAGTTCCTCAAGTCACCGAGAGAGGGAGGCACTTCGCTTATGGGGCAACCCCAAACTGTCCATTCAGTCAACTGAGTCAACTGTCCAAGAGAAGCCGGCAAACATTTCAATTCCTTGCAATCATATAGACATAATGTCTTCAAGTTTCCCAAGTCACCTAGAGAAGGGGGGAGTTCGCCTATGGGACAAGTCCTTATTTCCAACTGAGTTAACTGAGTCAACTGTCCAACAGAAGCAGGCAAACATTTCAATTCCTTGCAATCTTGCAGCTGTAATGTCTTCAAGTTTGTAAAGTCACCGAGAGAGGGGGGCAGTTCGCTTATGGGGCATTTCCAAACTGTCAACTCAGTCAACTGAGTCAACAGTCCAACAGAAGCCGGAAAACATTTTAATTCCTTGCAACCTTTCAGGCACAATGTCTTCAAGTTCCTCAACTCACTGAACGAAGGAGGCAGGCTGTCCAGCAAAGGACTTCCTACATCCAGAATTTCCAAATTGCTTAGCTCTCCAATTGCATTTGGCAATTCTTTTATATTTGTCCCTGACAAATATAATCGTTCCAGCGACCTTTGGTGTGTTACTTTGAAAGGTAATACTTCAATCTTCGCACAGCGTTGCAGATTTATGTGCTCAAACGTGCTTATATTTCCCAGTGTTTCGCTTGACATGGTTAAGTTTGAGCAATAGCTCAAGTCAAGATATTTAAGCTTAATTAAATTCCCAAAGGTTTCTGGCAGCTTCTCCAAATTGGACCAGAATGAGAGGTGGATGTGTTGGAGGTTTCTTAGATCACCAAAGGAATTTGGGAGTGACTTTATATTTCTGCATCCGGATAACACCAAGGTCTTCAATGACTAAATACGACAAAATTCATCTGGCAATCTTGATATTGTGTGATGATTATAGCAACGCGAGGTAATCCGTTCGAGGTACTGAAGCCGCCCTATACTCTAGTTGGGAATATTACAGAGGTCGCCTCGAATCTCTAAACCCTGCAACTGCAAAGGTGCCTGCAAAATGTTGGGTGTTTCAACTATAATAAAGATTCCTATCCACAAACCCTTTTCAAAATCACATGGTGCCATATTAAATGCAAATCAACAATACAAACTTAAACTCGAAAAATTTCGAAGCACCTGCCATTCGCCTTCCCACAGTGATGTCAATTTCTCCCCGTACACTTCGAAAACCCTCAAATTCTTTACTGGAATCCAGGAAGGAAGAGAAGAGTAAGGACATTTGTACCAACGAAGCCATACGAGATCTGGTAAGTGTACCTTTGTCCAAATGTGCTCCACTAGACCATCTTCGCTATAGGGAAGTTGCAATATTCCTCGATGCAATGTTATATCTGAAACCCCATTTGCATGCCTAACATCTCTAATTCCCCGCACTTCGCTTATTACCTGTTGAATGACGAGAAAAGATGGAGAATTAAAAATTGTAAACAGATTTTAATTTCAATAATTTATAAAAATTTGAAAGATTTAGCACTTACAGATGATGGCTGCAACAATTCATCAAGTTTGTCTATCCCACGCACCAATCTCGGAGCCTTGGCGATATCTCTTCCCAGATCACGAAGGTGATCATGCATGTTGAATTTGTAATTTCAACTGCGGGCGGGCTAGCATTTAATGCACCTCAAAACCACCCAACAAAACCACAAACCACATGGAGTCATATCGCACCGCTTTTGGTTGAATGTAGTTTCCGTACACAAGAGCTCCTATACAACTTGGAGCTGACGCGTGGATGAGGCATGACATCAGCGTCTGACATTTATCGAAAGGTAAAGTTAGGTGAAAAAGGGCCTTCCGATATTCATTTCCTTCGTCCGAAGCTCCTATACAACTTGGAGCTGACGCGTGGATGAGGCATGACATCAGCGTCTGACATTTATCGAAAGGTAAAGTTAGGTGAAAAAGGGCCTTCCGATATTCATTTCCTTCGTCCGATCTGCCCCTCCATTCTCCGCGGTTGATTGCTCCAAGCTGCATACGGCCAACATTAAATATTGTGTAGAGTAATATTGTGTGGAGTAAAGTTCGGTGAAAAAGACCTTCCGATAGTCACCTCAGCCGTTCGATTCGAGGAGGGGAAATCAACGGTTGACGTGCATCATGAAGCTGCATACAAGCCCGCATCAAATCAAATTGCGTGGAGTAAAGTCAAGTTGAATTTTAACCATACCTTATTAAAGTTTTGTCATAAGGGGTAGGTGTATTTTTAATTTTTCAATAGTTACGGAAGTATGGGCGTGGATTAAATAATTGCATGGGCAATGTCACATGTTTTTAATTTTATTGTTTTTTTAATTTTTACGGCCCGTAAGTTAGTTTTTAGTAGAACAAGTAAAAACATAGTTGTTGTTGGTCAATTCGGGAAGTAAGAAATGTAAAAAAAATGCACAGCAGTGTAGGAAGAAAGGCGAGAGGTGAAAGAAGAAAACCAGGGGGAAGTCTGTATCAAAAACCATGAATTGTTTCACACA
>APFE031556728.1:0-44136 GCA_000404065.3 Pinus taeda
TATAATAATATTAAATGGTTTAGTTTGGTAACTAACCATGCATCTAATTTATTTTTATATTTTTCTAATAATTATTTATATAAATAATTTAATTACTTAACATTAAATATAGTATTATATTAGGTATTGGAAAATATTAATAATATATATACTTATTAATAATTTGAATAACCTCGGATGCGGGTGTCCAACGTCGGGAAAGGGAGGAGCCACATGGCGAGCACGGGCTGCCACGTGAAGATGCAGGAGCCTTAAATGCCTCAGGCCGCCAAAGCTCAAACGCGGGTGAGGTTACAGGGCATCCTTAATGGAGCCACTTGAGGTGTGGGAAACCCTGCGTACTGCATTTACTGAGGGTCCCTTCAATGCAGAAGTCGACGAGTTTAAATGTGTCGATCTGTTGGATATGGAAGCAATTCGCTGGGAAGAAAACTCTGAGTCAACTGAAAACTCGCGCCGAGAGCTGGTGGTGGAGCGCTGGAAAGAGGCCTGCCTCATTTCCCCGCTTCTCAGCCTGTGTCTTGGCTCTCTTGAGCTCTGCCCCATCCCAATTTGGGAGCAACATGCCCTTTGTCAACGTATTGCTGGTAAACGGAGTGCTGGACAGGTGGATATCATGGTGCGGGAGAGGATGCCTTGCAGGCGAAGCTCGGGTCGTGGAGCATCCTCTTGCCCTCCTGCAGTGGACTCTCATCACCACTGTTGCTGTTGTTATTACCATCGCAGAAGGGGAGCCACCCCAATTCAGCCAGGCCAAGCGGTGGAGGTGGGCAATTGTGATGTTGGGGAGCCCGTGCTACCTGCCTTCGGCTCAGTCATCTTCTCGCTGGGCAGCTCCAGGGGAAATTCAGGTATCAACGCGCACATTTTGGTGCTTTTCACTAATACCCCAGAGGGTAATGAAGAGGGGTCGCCCCTGGTTCGTGGGGAGGATGGCTCAGAGCGTGACAAAGAGAAGCTCTTGTCAGAGGAGCCTTCAAATGCGGCGGAATGCTCAGGAAAGGGTAAGGGTAAGTGGCCATTGGGACAGATGTCTTCTGAGGAAGGCACTTCAGAAGCAGCGTGCCCTCTGCCACCCTCTTATTCTCATGAACCAGAATCGCCTTCCCCGCTGCAAAAGCCCATCGATGCATGGGTGGATAGTCCAGAGGATCAATGGGGGTGCACAATTGAGGAGGAGAAGCCTGAGGATTAGCTCCAGAAGGCGTCGACGAGGCGGTGCCTCCCACACTCAGGACGAATTCTCTCAGGTCGGGTTCTGGTCAATTACAAGTTTATGTTATGTTTCTTGTCTGTTTTCCTCAGTTTTCCATATTCTGCTCGCGGCTATGGGTCTTCTAATAGAAGCGAAGCCGTCAGTTTTGTACCCGGGTCAAGGCATGGCCTGTCTTTTGTATGTTCTTGGTTTTGTCGTCGGGTTATATAGCAGCAATGCATTACAAGACTGTTCTGGAAACGCCCCTGCGTGGGCTGTCATGAAGCTTCTCTAGATGTTCTCAGTGTCAGTCTTTAGACAATGTCGCGGTCTTTTTGATAATGTCGCCCTGCGAGGCAACTGTATGTGTCGATCTTTGCTACCCATGGAGCCAAAGTTGGCTCTGGGCTGCCAGCTTCTATGGTTGTAAAATTCACTGTACATTTATATAAAAAGTATTTTAGTATTGCCGAAAAAAAATAAAAAAAAAAATTGAAATAAAAAATTAATATCTAACCCGGTTCTGTTTTATTTTTTACCCAAACTGCATAAATATAATAATAATTATAAAGAATGTTATATTATTTTAGTTAAAGGAGGTTTGACTGGGGTTCTTAAGTTGAAAAATAGTCGTTAGTCTTTTTAGCCATTGGAGTCTCTGCTTAGACTATTTAACACGCTAACTGGATTTGTTTCTTCAACTTGTCCTGACGATGAACCACACTGGTTGGTTCGAAACGCGTCGACAAATGATCAATTATGTGATTTCTCCAAAACGTTTCTAAACAAATGCTATGGATCACAGAAGTCTAAATTCCTTGATAATTTGTTGTGTTGTTTGTACGAATTTCTACAGCAAATGGAAATTGTCGGTCGCATGTTTCCCAGCCACCTGACATATAGCACATCATAGTGCAGGCTTTGCACTTGGCCTTGCTGCAACCTCCGATCGTAGAGGCATTAGTCCCCCTATTACAACGTAGTTTGTGAAGAATAGGTAGTGATCCTTGTCATGCCCCTGACCCTTGCATTTTAGGCACCAAACTTCTTTGTGCACCTCTAGTCGAGCTATTCTATCCTTCTTTAGACTTTGCATTTCGAGACAAAGGTTTCGCAACTGCACATGAATTTGTTGAACCCCCATATTAGCATCCTACATTGGTGTCTCTTGTAGCCTCATCGTGATTTCCAGAGCTTCTGCTTCGGTTCCAATCCTTTGTTCTGATAGTGCAACCCTTAGGTGGGGCAGGAGTGAGGCTATGAACCATTTGCAGTGCTTCCCATTAGTTAGGTTCATGTTGGCCTCACAGATCGTACACTTCAACCTTTGGTCCAAATCCTACGACATCTCTCCAGGCTTCATCATGATCTCCTTGAACCCCACAATTGATTGTGCTTGAGACTTAGGTTTATTGAATTCTCTATTCAGTGTAGCTTGGATATCTGCCAACGCAAACGTTGGGTTGTCAATACTGTACTTAATGTACCACGTTAGGGCGCAGTCATGCAAAGCAATAGCCATCATAAATTTCTTCATCTGGTTGTCCGTGATACCCTGAGCTTACCATATAACCTTCACGAGGAACCAAAACTAGTCCAAATATTCATTTCCTACACCCTTAAATACAGGTAGCTTTACGTATTTCTCCATATTGAACAGTGGTGGAGGTGGCAGGGTTGTGGGTGATGGGGTGAGTGGTGGAGGTGAGGATGGAGGTGGTATAGATGGATGGGATGAGGGTGGAGGCAGTGTAGGTATTCGTAGGAACCCTTGTCTTATCAACTAACTAGCACTCACAGGAGAAGTCTGTGCTGCTCCTTCGTCATCACTCAATAGAGGCCCGATCAATGAGCTATACTCATGACCTTTTCTTCCTTCTTCCCTGAAAGAAATTCCGCTTCGCGTAGCTCCAAACATCAAGGTAACCACATAACCTATTGTTCACACAAGAGCATCTTAATCCAAGTATTTAGTGATTTTAAATACTTACCTCGCAGTCCCTTAAATAAGTGATGCTTTGTTTCGCTGTAACTGACATAGGTATCTACTACAAACTCTGTCACAAATCCTCCTATGATGTGGTCAAGCCAATGGTCAACAACACATGTGATCTTGTCTTCAGAAGCTTACAACCTCCTTACTAACTCCAATGTCCAAACAATCAAATTGTCAAGCCTCTACCTTCCTTGGTCATCTGCCAACTTTGCAATCCACTTGTATAACTCAACCGAGAAGGAACATAAGAAGATTTCATGTATTTCTATGTACAGGTATCTGTCCAACTACTATTCTTTCGTCAATCACTAATTCTTGTTTTCTTGTGCCGTGAATTCATGGATTTTTCTATCAAACGAGTTTTCGATCTCCTTCTTATTCGGATTCCAATGATACGACATCACACATCTTGTTATGCAGATCCCAGTCCCAGCAATGGAACCATTTGTTGGCTTGATGGGCCTTGACCCAAGTTCAACATTAGGTAGCCAAGCAAATCCCTACACTACTGTCCCTTTCGGCATCAATCCAAAGAGCACGGGCCGAAGTCTCACTCGAAGCAGTAGGGGGGATGCAAGAACCAATTTTCTGCAGCATGAGATGGTTGTGATGTCGGTTTTCTACCTTAATCCCTTCCTTCGTGTAGATCGATAAGCCTTTAGGGCTTATCGATGTATTTCCTCCTCTATCTTTCAGAACCTTCGCGAAGGTATCTGACTATCCTTCGTGTAACCCTAAACAATGATCCAGGCACTTACGCGCCTTTGTAACTATGTCACTATCTTGTTTCCTAATTATCTTAGTGGTTAGCCAACTTTATCATGTAATTAAGATTACCCTCGTGTAAGCATATATTATTACTTATGTTCAAATAATAGATAGAAACATATACATTCGTGCATTAATTGAACATTATAATGTAAACCCAAAATTCAACATATCATAATCAGATGCAATAATCAGAGACAACAAACACAATGATTCAAGAATACTTCTCTTTATTTATGATTCAAGTTCCCAGTACGAACTCTATCCACCCTGTGCATACAGCTGTAGGGGTCCACACACTTAGCCGCAGACTTCCACACTAGGCCTCTGTGCACTCAGCTGCAGAGCTTCTTCCTACGCTAAGACTCTCACTGTTAGCTCACCCAAACTTACCAATGATTCATGACTTCTTATTACTTACCATACTGTCTTCTCAAATCTTCTAAGACTTCCCTTTTTATACAATCCCATGGTCGTGGACCATGTGTAGGTCTCCATAACTGACACAGTTATCTAGACTAAGGGTGGAAAACCATTTTAACTTTAGACATCTTCATGCTCTGCGACCACAAAATGTGTAGACTTTACATTTCTTTACACAAAATTTGGGCCTTCTGCCCCAAAACTTGGGTGTTTAACCCCAAAATTGACCCCTAGGGGACCTGTTCCCAACACATGGGGATCATGGATGTGCAATTGGTAGATCTCAATATCCATGTGGTGGTTAAATGATGGTGGGTTTGCGGGGAGAACCTACCGCAAGGCCTTAATCACAAGTGAGACCAATCCTTCTATGATTGAACCTTGTAGGAGAAAATCCACTAAACGATGTGATAGAGAAGTGGAAGGATATTAAGGTTGACAATGGTTAGGCACAGTCGTCAATACTTTAACAAATTTTGAAATAAGAGCACATGAAACACTTTTCATAATTATCCTTGGACTGATATGACCATGTCTATGTTGGGGCTTAGGCATGTTAATAATAAATTATATTTAGTGCTTCTTGTTGACTTATAGTGTCTAATAAAACAAACCCTAGAGATGGATATGGAGGAAGTCTCTAGTATAGTGTCAACATTGGGGAATTTGTAGAATTAAATAACTAAGTGGAAAACAACTTATTACGCTCTAATCCATGAACTTTGATAATCAGTATTGTGAGCATGGGTGGGGCATGAAAACTACAATAAGTCACTGATATTGGGAAAATTATGAGAATGTGATTTTCTTTGCTTACAAAGGTCTTGATTTCCACTCTCCAATACAATAGCACATTGTCAAAGGGAGAAGTTATATGTTGAGTTACATCTAAGGCCCTGGGGCTTATCTACAATGAATCCTTAAAAATGGTTCTTTTCTAGAGGTCTTAGACCAATGGGAAGGTGGTTGTAGAGGGGCCCCATGCAAATTTTCAATTGAGGAGGGGGTTGTTGGGTACAATATAATGTTTATTGTGTGCACCTCAAATATAGAGTTCAATAAATGTTTAACTTTGAAATTGATTTAGAGTGTTTAATATTATGTATTATAATAATTTAAATCCAATGATATGATTTTTTGTTAAAATTTAACATGAATACTGTGGAGTCAAGATTCATCCCACAAGGTGTAGAGAAAACAAAGACAAGGTGTTATGTTAAGGCACTCAATGGTGTAAAGGTCACCATTTGGATTCTGCAAACTTCATGGACACAAATCCAACCATGCTAAGGACTGGTGTGGCGTTGGATGGGTGCGATCTGGGTGATTTTCATGGCTTAAATGCCTCTGGTTCACGGTTACTCAAGCCATAGTTTAGTCATGTCAAGTATTTTAGGACTCACATAAATTAGAAAAAAAAATAAAAGACATGGATTCAAGAGTATTTAAATTTAACATCACTTCTTAATTATGCAACCATAGTTTCAAATTTACATCGTACATAGAAGAAGGAAAGTATAAATATTTTAGTGGAAAAAGTAAATTATGGAAACAATATTCCTTATTGAGTGAAAGGCTTAGAGGCATAAAATTAAATTATCTTGAATAAATCTACCTTGAACTTAATTTAGGAAATCGATTATCTAACAAGGTAAAAATAATTTTACATAAAGATAAAAATAACTTCACTCTAGTGTAACTCATAAATAAAAGTAACTAATTCTCATTCTTTTAATTAATAATAATTTTATGTGACCCATAAAAGTTGATTGGAGATGGATTATATTTTCTTGACCGGGGGAATACTTTAAAAATTTCCATTTTTATTATTAGAATAAAATGAAGCTACTGAATTGTGACACATGGAAGGTCATTAAAAAGGAAAAATAGAGATTAATATTTTATAATTTGGTAAAACAAATTATGAATGTGAAATGTTTGCAAAAGTTTTTAAACCCAAGGATTATTTAATAAAGGCAATTATATAACCATAGGAAAGGGCAACTAACTTTGAAAAAATACAAAAGGTAGCGGTGAAGTCATCATATGGTATTTTTTATGGAGGGGTAGGAGACCAGGGGTAGGATCCTGGCAGGCCAAAATTAAGCATTAGATTGAATATCACCTAGTATATTTGTCTCCCATAGTGTAGATTCAGTCCATATTTTTTTATTGTGAATGTAAATCATTTTCTTGTGTGAATTCAAACCCTTTTCTTTCTTTCCATGAAATTATACATCTTTGTAAAGGATCATAATTTAGTCACTTAAATAATTAGTCATCTAGACTATGGTCGTTCATTAACATTTCCTTGGCATATTTAACCTATAATTAATTATTATAGAGATATATATAATATTTCCTAACTATTTTTTAATCTTTATGTTGAGGTTTTATTAATTAATCTTCCTAAAACTTCAATATTCGTTCGTTATTCACTATCATTGATCTATCATGTGTTGGGTGTAATATAGGGCATATTAATGGACCAACATTTAATTGTCAATCCGAGAGCTTGTGGAATCTGAGGCACAACACTAGAAATGCCAGAGAGAGCCCCCAACAACCTGCAAATAAAATTTGTGTCTAACTTCCACATCAATCTCAACAAATTAAATTAAATCCTGCACTTCAAAGGAAACTTGAGAAAGAAAAAGCACCAATCTAGACAATGGAAAACAAACCTCAATCTAACATTTGGAAAATAAAAGAGAAACTTGCATTATTAGCAATTGCAAAAGGAAACCCTAATTATTAGCAGGCAGAAAGTAAATCCTAACTATTATTTGATTGGAAACCAAGCAATGCCTAAACAACATTAAAAGGGAAGACTATAAATGTTGAAAGAAATCGAAGATCAATTCACACCATTCTCTATGTAAAGCAGGCTTTAATTGTACTAATTTTGTTTAGTTTGCCTCTATGTAACAAAATCCTTTAAGAAATTAAGATTTGGTTTACTAAAAGCATCATAAATCGTTAATACGTTCACTATGTAAGCATAATGTGTGGACAAGGTCAAAACAGAAAACACTCTTGCTCTCTTTGTATGAGTTTGAATAAACAAATGCCTCGCAAATGTTATTGAGGAAGAAAATATTTGCTTATGGGAATAAAGGAAGAAATAAAATGGCTACTAGAACCATGACCTTCCAACTTTAAGTATGATATAGATTTCATCCATCCATAAATCCTCTCAACCATGATTATAAATGATCAATAATAGAAATATGAGACCTTGTCCTGAATGCATTGAACAAATAGATATGCAGCTTCAGAGTTGTTTAGAATTCAATGCATTAATTCTCAATCAATATATATTTACTCTAGATCATAACCATTCCAATTAAAGTGAAATCAAAGTATAGGAATAATTCTTGTATTTCTGGATTACAGGGTCTTAGGTTCCTATCATATCTAAACCAATTGTGGAAGGCCAAGAGATTAATATTACGCAATCAAAACTAGTAGAGGAAACATATCATATAAAAAGGCATTTGGAATTCGAACAACTTCAGTAGAAATCACATACCCTATGCATTAGCATGCAATTAGGAAATAGACAGATCGGTATTTAGCAAAAGGTTCATGACATGAAGTTGTGAAATTAAGATCGAGTAACAGAGTCTCAAAATGTCGACTAGCATAATCAACACAATCTGTAGAAGGAAATATACACCAACTTGAAATAAATTAGATGTAATTAATGAATTAAGGTTTTTTTTATCCATATCCAATTTTTGAGACAATTTTTCGGCAATAATCACATCAAAATTCATTTGTTGACGCGTTTTGAACCAACAAGTGTGGTTCATCATCAGGACAAGATGAACCACACTTGTTGGTTTGAAATGCATCGACAAATGAATTTTGACATGATTATCGCCGAAAACCTATCTAAAAAATTACATGTAATCAATAAAGCATTCGCTATAAAAATTCATTCAGTGAACAAAAGAAATCTTCCTAGTGTTGTGTTCAAGGCATGACATCGATCAAGAAAGACTAATAAGAAAAATGTCTTGAAAAAAAATGTCTTGATCTAGTTGTACGCACATTGTTCACACAGTAAATGAAAAATTCCATATACTCACTCAAAAATTCATGACATATCCTAATCTCATAAAATCATAATGGTGTTGATCTGGTCTAGTAGCCAACCCAACTAGCTCGCACACTCTTTCAATGATTTAGTTCACATAGAGATTATAATCATAAAATGTATAAAATAGAAGCTAGCATGAAGTGCTTTGATTAATCTTTGAAATCTCATTCTTTACATGGCGCAGGAAGATATCAGATTCCAGCAAACAGAGGGAGTGATCCACAGGTTGAATATACTTGTGTAATACTACAATGGGACCATCTCCTATCTCCTATTGGCTCCAAGCCATCTTCTAGTTTATATAAATATTTACATTACAAATCGGGCTATCAACAAGCCAATTGAATACAAAAGGAACATATTACAAATCATAACAATTTCCATGGATACAAGTTGAATCTAGTTCTAGTGCAAATAAATGTCGAGTAGAGGAGTTGAATCCAGTATATGACAAACTGTTTTGGTGAATGTGTTATACGGGAATAGTGTCCACACGGATGCTTATATTCCCACTAAAATGGGTGGCTATCTTAGAAACAAGCAATCAAAGTCTACTATTGATTCCTTTTATGAAAATAGATGAGAGGAGAACCAAGAGGGCAAACCTGAGTCTTGCGCTCGATTTCCTCTCCTTCTTGATAGAGTTTTTCTGCTTGCTCTTTGTCTGCTCAGCTTCAAAAGGACCTGTAGAATCACAGCAACATACTACTATGCAATAAACAAGGATCTAAATTCATAAATAATTCAGGATCAGATGTACATTAACCATATACAAGCATATATAAACAAGTACACCAGAATATGGAAGGAAACAAGAATAGATTTATTTAGATAAAAAGTAGCAAGAGGATTACAACCATGAGATCTGACCCAGCATCATCCTCCAGCTAAGAAGCCCTTCTTCACCTCAAGAAAAGCAAACTCACCCAACACTGTGAATGTACACTATAATACCAACAACACTTCTCTATAAATTACAAAATTCCATCCCCTGGATCTCTGTGATGAGGGATCAATATATAGATGATTACAAAGAGGTGAGTCATCTTTTGGGATCTTGATTAGTGTCTTCTCTCTGATAGTTCCCGCTTCCACTTGGAGAATGATGATCTCTTACTCATCCCTGGTCGAAAATAGAGTGGCAAGTGTCAGAGGGGAAGCTTCTGGAAGATTCCATCATCTTCCACCTCACATTTTTGTCCCTGCCATTTGTCCATTCCGGACCATCGCACCCTACAGAGGAGAAAAATAGTATGCATCGCACATTATACATTGGGAAGGTGATATGCATCGCACCCTCTGCATGGAGCTTTCAGTATGGTCCAATTTTGACCATTTATGAGCAGTTTTCAGTGGAGAACTTCTGGGACATGATGTAATCAGTTGACCTTGTTCCTTTAGGTAGTGAAGCAAAACTTTTAGGGACTTAAGAGCCCTCAGTTTATGGACATTTGTGATTGGGTTTGAAGTGCCAAAAAATGTCTATAACACTAGGTGACAAGTGGTTTACGAGAAAAAATCCCTCTATACCACACAAATTGATTTCGTTCTAAGTATAAATATGCAATATGTACCTTTTGTAATAGTTTCACATCATTTAGATCAAAATATTGCTCCATCTTTAGTATCCAAGTTACCAGATCCTTGCCATTAAACTTCCTCATATTTCTTTTTTCTTGATTTTAGGAGCTTGATCTTGAAACAATTTTAAATCTATAATTTTTGAAATTTCATCCAGTGGTAGCCCTCTGAGTCCTCTTTCCAACCCCATAGGTCTAATCGAGATTGGATTCTTTAAGAAAGAGTTATTCTCAATCTTCCACAATTACCTAATTATATGCTCGTTAAGTAGAGCAAACTTGTACGAAGTGCCACATGTCACTGTTTCGACCTTCGAACCTGGAAATAATACCCAAAAAACTACAGTTTGTTCTATTTTTGTTAATTTTTACTAAATTGGAGTCCTATGCTTAGAGAGAAAGTTATGACGATTTTTCCAAGGTCACCTGTTTGAGATGGAATTCGGGAGCCTGCAAGAACCCTAACTTCCTCAAATCATATCTCCAAAAATATAGCGAGACAAGATCTGATATTCGAAGACGATGTTGACCAATATTTCCACTCAAATGGGTTTTAATTTTAGCTTTTGAAACTTAATAAAAAAAAATATAACGAATATTCCATGATGACCTGTTTGAAACAACGAAATCCTAGAATCCAAAGCTCTGATACCAAATTTTATGCAACCAGCTCACAAAATAGAAGAAAAGATAGATCAACGACTTCAAAATTAGCCTCTTCGAGGGGGAAACCTACTTTACATTACAAAAATGAATAATCTTTGATGATAAAAATGATAATACCTTCTTTTTATATATAAGAGTCTAAGGGGTCACAATATAATTAGAGACGACATAACAATAATAATGTAAGGGCACAAAAATAACAATAGTGGGCTTCTAAGGTTAACAATAATAACAATATGGGGACTACATGGGCACAACAATACAATAAGGGGGTTTCACTAATAACAATATGGGGCTACACTAGCAGTATAGGGACTTAACAATCTAGATATATGATAAACACAAACACATAAGCATAATAGTTATCCATTACATTAGTAACAAGAATGACATTACATTTGTTTGAAATAGAACTCAAGATGAAACATACAACTCTCAACTTTTAGTTCTCTTAAAAAATTAACAAAATCTTAGGGCCTTAACCAAGAAATTGTTCATAACATTACAGGCGTCATATATAGAAACAACTTGGGTGGCTATAAAATATTTTAAAATATATTTTGGAATCTTGCAATTGTAATGTACTCATACAAAAGTGGATACATACATCAACAAAACATAATAGAATTAAGTGTAAAATATCCACACAAGATAGGGGATTTAGGTGTAGAGGATGTATCTAGGTGTAGAGGATGTATCTGATAATTTCTTATTTTCCACATACTCAAGATTAAGTGGTCTTACTATTTATATGTATTCATCATCTAATAAAATTTATTGTAGTTTATTCTACAATAGCACTTAATCCAAAAGTAAGTCACAACATATATTATAGGTTTAGAGATTTCCAACAATGAGTGGTTTTCCCCAAATGAAAATTTGTATGGAAAATATATTCCCGTGACAAGGTAATAGTTTATTATTAAGTACATGTGGAAGCAATTGCATCTCTTCATGGTTCACCTACTTGGAGTTAGTGATGCATGAAATTTACTCGAGTTTTTTTATAAAAAATCAAGAGAACCCAAAATCTTAAACCTACACACCAAGAAAGAGTGTTAAATACCTAACCAAAAGGGGGAGGATGTTTAGCCCCTATTGCATTGATTTCATGTTCCATGGCTTAGTAGCCATAAAAGGGACTAGAAAAATATGAAATCAAAGGAGAATGGGCAATGTCTAGGGCATTGTAGCATATTGTAGAGTCTCATAGCTCGATAGTGGTCTTGGTGTTATTTATACTTTTCATTGTACTCTTTGATAAATATATTCCCTTGACATGGTAATAACATATGATTCCTCACAAACACTTGTGGAAGCAATGCCAATCTCTTCATGATTCACCTATTGGGAGTTAGTAATACATGAAATTTACTAGAAATTTTTACTAAAGATCTATATAATAATCAAGAGAATCTAAAACCTTAAACCTAAGAACCAATAAAAAGTATTAATTTCCTAACTAAAACGAGAGGAAAAAGTTAATAATCAAGAGAATCTAAAACCTTAAACCTAAGAACCAATAAAGAGTATTAATTTCCTAACTAAAACGAGAGGGAAAAAGTTTATACCATATTGGAGTGATTTCATGTTCCATGGCATAATAGCCACCAAGGGACTAGAGAAATAGAAAAGCATAGAAAAGCAAAGGAGAAAGAACAATATGTAGGCATTATAGAAAAACATAGAAAAGCAAAGGAGAAAGAACAATATGTAGGCATTATAGCATATTTTAGCATTTTATTGCTACACAATGGGCTTGGAATTATTTATATTTTACATTTTATTTTTTCATACACAATGGGCTTAGCATTATTTACATTTTGCATTTTACTTTTTCTTCTATTTATATTTTGCATTTTACTTTTTGCATTCCACTTTTTCATTTTGAACTGCATTTTACTTTTTCATATTGAAGAAGAAAGGCATAACTCTTATTTTTTTAGAGTTTTTACCCACACCACATTTCTCTCACATAAATATTACGTTCATGAACTCATATGGTGTATTTCACATTGGGTTCTATTTTTATTTTACATGTTTCTATTATTGTGTGGTGTGTTTTATTATTTATGTTCATGAACTCATTTGGTGTATTTCACATTGGGTTTTTATTTTTATTTTACGTGTTTCTATTATTGTGTGCTGTGTTTTAGTGTTTATAATTTATAAAGTTATAAAATATAAGAAATGATTTTTTGTTTTTTTAATAAATTCACCCTTGAATATTGAAGGTAGTTTATTCAACCCAAATGGGAAAAGTGGAAAAAAAAAGTGTAGGCAAATTTCATGTCACTTAAAAATTAATATTGGTTATTGGTTATGTTACTCATGATTATGTAAATATTCTCAAGAAACTAACTTTGCATAAAAATTCATATGGCATGAAATTCCCAAAACTACTAACATTTAAATTGGATTTAGGAAAAAAAATGTATAGTATCTTGGAACATATTATTTTGTCTTTACATCTTGTGTACATTGGTTGGCATATAAATTTAAAGAAAATAATTAATGGAATTATAAGAAAATCCCTATTTACTTTTATCCTAATGTAAAAGGATAAGATAATGATCCACAAGTAAGACATTAACATGCAAACTTAAACTTAAGGCTAAGATAATAACACAGAAGTAAGATACTAACATGTAAACTTAAACTTAAGGCTAGAATTTGATACAATTTGATACATGGCATTGCCCAATTTACTTGTATCCTAATAAATATAATATGAAACTAGTTGAACTATTGGATAAGACAACGTATTTTGGAAAATTTAAAGTAATGTAAACTTTTATATATATAGTATATATATATATATACTAAGTCGTACTTGAAATTAAATGTAAAAACTAATTATTATGATAATAATAATAAAATATAATAAATATTATATTTATAGGTTACATAAGTCAATAATAAATAGTTCAATATCTTGTTTTAATAAATAATTAAATTAAGGCATCATATATTTGAGTAATTTTAATTAATTTACTTTTAATAATATATCTATATATATAAAATTATTATTTTAAGTTATTATAAAAAAATTATAATTATAAATTTATATAATATTATTATTTATTTTTAATAATGTAGTATATAAAGTATATTTATTTTTCAATACAAAAATATAATTATAATAGTGATAATGGATAATAAATAATGAATATTGTTTACTATGCATCAATATAGATTAACCAGAATTTTAAGAAGGTAAGAGATTAATAATAGGAATTTTTAAACATTTTTTAATTTTTAAGCAACACAAAGAAGGGGAGATAAGTTTTCCCTAGATCACATAATTTTGGATGACTTACAAAAGTCAAAGAGGTTGGTAGTAAGCGTGCGACAAATATTTTCGAAAATTAGAAAGGAATGTGAGTATAGGTGGAGATATATCATGACCAATCTAAAGGAAAACACTTTTCAACGTTGACCCTCTTAGTATCACATAACTAATAGACCCTTTCATCACATGATGTTTTCAGAATTAAATATCATCGAGTTTCACTATGAAGGCAATCAGAATTAGTTCTTATCTTAGCAATGTTCATTTTCTTTTTAACACTAATCAATATAGATAGATATTTTTGGTTTTGGAGAAGTGTTGATCACTTCCTTGTAATATCTTAGTTTCCTTTGCCCCTCTAACTCTTTATTACCCTAAAAATTCTCCTTGAATTTGGAAGTAATAATATTTTTCAAATTAGCATTATTCTACAAGATGATCCCCTCCTTTATCCCCCAATCATCCATCCAAGACTAGGCATTCTTAAGCCATCCTCGCTTGAGTTGAAGGTGGCGGTTTTGGCTATAATTGGAAGCTTAAGAAACCTATTGGATTCGATGTTGTAGAGTTTCTTATACATAAGATACCCAATCATAGCCATGCTTTTAATAGGGAAAATAACGGCTCCAATAAGGAGGATATGATATGGAGTATTTCCTTAATCCTGATCTTGTAGGTTATAAATTTCATTTGGATCTACTCAATATTCCTCCACGACTATCTAGATATACTAAAACCCCAAATCTTACATCGATATAGAATAACAGGAGTGACAAGAGTCTCAAAGAGGAAAATTTTTATCCCATATCTAAAAATCTACCAAATTACAATTGTTTTCAAGTCTATATTAAGATTTCCATCCTCTGTTTATCCTTTTATCAATGCTATAATTCAACTCGAGCTTATGATGGATGTTGATTCCCATATATTTGTATGAAGGAACTTCCTCCAAGTACTTGTTGCCATAAATGAAAGTATCATAGGAGATATTTTTGGATTTAACTGTCATGAATTCATAAGTTTTGTCATTTTTAATAGTCATATCGATATTGGAGCAGAAGTTTTGAAGAATTCTTAGTTCTTCCTAAGATCATAATGGCTTCTTGTGAAAAGACCAATATTATCAGCATAAAGAAGAAGAGTTATGACTATAACAATAATTGTGGGGTCAACACAACCTGCATCTTCCAAGCACCCTTCTAGCTTATCATTGTATACGTCAAGAAAGGTAGGGGATAAGGCACACCCTTGCTTGAATCTAATAATGAAATTAATTTCTTTCAACCAACCCCTAATGGTCCTAAGCTTGGAAAAAGAATTCTTGTATTTATTTGTCACAAAAACCCTCAACTTGAAAGGAAATGTGATTTCTTTTAGCATCTTGCAAAGCTTATGGCCTAGGAATTGTGTCAAAAAATTTTCTAAAGTAAAAAAGAAAGAACAAAAAAATAAGTTTTATTATTGTTGCATTCCTCTACAATGATACTGAGAGTAATTAGATGAGCCAGGGTTGAATGATATCTCCTAAAACCAGTTTGGCCATTAGCTCTTTTACCATGACTTTCAAGCCAAAGGTTACTATTATTTCCAAAATAAGTCTATACATCTCGGTTAAAATGTGACTAATCATAGTCGTATTGTAGTTAGAGGGAAAATCCCTATTTTTAAATATAGGCATAATATTGCTATGTTTCCAAGACTTAGGAAAGCCTTTTTTCATTACCAAATTGAAGAGATTGTGTATGTGAGGGATAAGAGTGGACTCCCATTAAAAAAAAATTAGTATGGTAGACTTCAATTTCTTTAGTTTTTCCATTAGCAAGATGCTTAACCCCAGACTTGATTTTTTCCAAAGAAAATATATCATACTATATAGGGACATGAAAAATGGTGTCCAAGGCATTAAGAGATTCATAAATGTTTTTAAGGTAGGCATTCTAGTTCTTCAAGGGAACCAAATTATTTTCTTTAGTTTTACAAATTAGAATTTTCTTCCAAAACTTTTGAGGATCATATTTGGAATGGTGCGGTAGTTACTCTTGATTTTTATTTATATGGTATCTTTGCTTATTTTTCATAAAATATTTGTACGTATTTATATTATCAAGTCTTGGGGTTTCGTTAGGAACATCCCTAGTGGATTTTCTAACAATTTTACAATCATTATCATACCAAGGTTTGGTAGTTCTATTATTCCTTTTATATGACATATTAGTAGAGAACTTGCTAATGGCACTGTAGAGGGTTGTCTTAAAATTATGATAGACGTGTTCAATCTTATCCTTATAAGTTAAGAGGTGTACATCTCTATTTAAGAAGAGTTCCATTTTATTTTTCTTAAAAAGAAGGTGGCTTTAAGTCTCAAAATTCTCTTGCGTATGATTGTTGATTGTTGTGCATGACAATGTATAGAGTTAATGTTAAAGGCTTATGATCAAAGCCAAGCTCATAGTCATTTAAGAGGCCAAAATATAAAATTTTGTTAGAAATAAGGATATCACATATCACATAATCCATGACACTACTACCAAGTCCATCAATAGAATTCATATGGTTGAACTTTGGCCACATGATTAGCCCATTGCAGATTATTAGGTCTTGAAAACTATCGATTTTTACTAATAATATATTACTTTCATTCCTTAGACTATAAATATTTTATTTTAGAATATCATAGAATTAATAAATGAAAAATAACACATTGTGATATAAATATTTTTAACATTATGTTAGGTCCCTATACTACTAGTGTAACCCCTTAACGTTATTAGTACAACCCCCTTATTATATTGTTGTGCCCATGTAGTCCCCATATTGTTATTATTGTGCCCCATAGAAGCCCACTATTGTTATTATTGTGTCCTTACATTATTATTGTTATGCAGCTCTGATTATATTATGACCCCTTAGACTCCTATATAATAGAAAGGGAGTGTTGTCCCATTTGTATCACTAAGAATTGGTTCTTTGTTAATGTAAAGTAGTTTCCCCTCGAAGAAGACTTATTTTAAGGCCGTTTGATCTCTTTTAATCTTTTTTGTGAGCTGGTTTCATAACATTTGGTATCAATAATTTGGATTCTAGGTTTTGCCGGCTCCAAACAGGTCATAATATATTAAAGGCCGACATAAACATAATAATGTAATGGAACATATATAACGAATTGTGGGGCGCTCATGGGGCACATATAATAACAATATTGGGGATTACCATGAGGCACAACAAATATAATAAGGGGGTTGTACTAATAAACAATAGTGCGGGTTCACTTGACCTGGAGGTAGTATACAAGGGACCTTAACACATTATAGTATTATATAATATTATTTTAAAATATTAAAACTATTGTACCAAATTAATAATGATGATAATTAAAAAATTCTTCTAAAATGCAAAAAATTATTCCAAATTAATTAATTAATTAATTATACTTTAATTCTAATAATATATATAATTAAATTTCATTTTAAAATTTCTTCATATAGATTCATTCCAAATTAGTTAGTACTCTTCTTCTTTTTGTTCACACATTTTTATTGGAGTTTTCAACTCTATTATTCAAATTCTAGGGTTTCTTCTACATAGTCGTTTATGCTTGGCTTTGCGAGAGGGTGCTTTGGCCCCTTATTTAGCTAGATTGTTTTGAAAGCTCATTATAAGTCTAGATCTTCTCGTATTATGTACCAATCTCATCATCATCAACATCCTTTTCATATAGTAGCTTGACAAAGTGAGGATTTTGTGTTTGCGGAAAACCCTCAAGTTGATCCAACATGGCAAGCTAGAAATCCCACGTGTGTCGCCATTGATTTAGTGCATGTATTATTTCCAACATTTCCTTCTGATAAATAGGTTTGTGTAAATACTGTCATTTGATTGGATGACTTTCAAAATAAATGGGTATTCCTTCCTTCATTAAAACAACACCAATTCCCCCAGATGTGGGTGCTTGAGGCTATAATCAAGGCGATGGGATGGGCGATCAACGAAGGCCACCTGCCTGCCATGCACAGAAGCGCTGTATCCACATGGGGGAAGGGACATTCTCAGTGGCGTGAGATCTGGAATAAAGGAATGCAGCAGAGGAGCATTAATGCTTCGTTCACCTCTGCACGTGAAGCTGGGCTTGGCTCCTCGGCTCCCATGAATGCCACAGTAATGGTGGGAGCGCCTCGAGGCAAAGATGGGTGCATTATATATGGTTGCAGCATTGGATTCACAATGCTGATTCAAGCTCTGTTCGGGTTTTTTCTGCTGCCTCTGGCACTGCCAAGGTTGAGCTCTGGCTCGAAGCCTCCGGTCATTCCCCCAATTGTGGTCGCTCCTAGCATTTGTCCGTCTGCCTTCATGCAGGATCTTCTCCCTTCTGTTTGGTCTATTCCCCCGCTTGTGTTTGGTTTATCCTTGGCTGTTTTGGGCTCCAATTTTGCTTTGAGTTCCAATTCGACTTTGGGCAAAGAGGCTCTATTTGGCCCTGCAGTCATGCCCCGGCCTCGACAGTGAATGCTCAGTCATCGAGGCACCTCCCGAGGTGGGTCCTCGCACCCTTCAGTCGATGAAGATACTTCCCATCATTGCCATTGCCATTTCCCTCACACTGAAGGAGCAAGCTTTCTTCGGCCCAACCAATTTCTAGATGCCAGCTCTCCTGGGTCCTCTTCCTCGCCCTCCTTTGGCTCAGCAATATTCACTTTCAATAGTTCTCTGAACCGTCCCCAGATCAGCGCCCATGTTTCGGTGCTTTTCACTGAGGAGGCCCAAGATGAGGGCGAATCCAGTGCTCAATGGGAGACGATGCCAATTGCTAGTTCCACGAGAGCCATGGAGACGCCCTTTGAAGATCCCGCGAATGTAACGGAAAGGCCAATTGCAGGTTCGACGAGCGCTAGGGAGACGTTGATCAGCCAGAACGAGGACATCAAGATGGAGCCTGTCCCGACTGCTACAGAGGAGGTCCAAGCTCAAGACTTTGCGGAATTCGGGTGGTGCAGGATAGTGGAGGAGGCTCTTGAATATTAACTGCGGCTTCTTCTCAAGTTATGCGGCCCGATAGTGAGGGCTTTTGGTCAATTCCGATGTTTTTGGCTATGTAATTGTGTCAAAGCTATTGAGTAATTTTCTGTGTCAATGCTGTTGAGTAATTGTCTGTGTTTAGGTTCTGGGACTTTTTCTATGTGGTTGGGTAATTGTCTGTGTCAAAACGATTTTGGCTCCCCTGCGCGGGATTGGATTTTTGACTCCTCTGGCCCCCCTGCGTGGGAAAGCCTAATGGATTGGTTCATCCTCTCAGACTGTGAACTCTGCTGTTCCACGCTTCCATTACCTTCAGGCAGCTGGTTCTTTTAGGTAGTAATGTTGTAATTATTCTCTATTAATGTAAATAATAGAATAGTTTTACCGAGAAAAAAAAAAAACAACACCAATTCCATTTCGTGAGACATCACATTCCCATAATAAAGGTTTTTTTGAAGTATGGCATAGCTAAGTGTTGGGTTCTGTTATATTCTTTCCACGACTAGTCTACGTAGTTTATGGCAGGGTTAGAGGGGGATTGGAGCCCCCCCTTCATTGCGCTGATTTTGCAGCGGGGGGGTGGCAACCCCCCCTGTCTAGGGGATTTGAGGGGGCCAAGTAGCCCCCCTCTATGGGGTCTGGGGTAGCACCTTGGGGAAAAAAAATTTGGATGCTATATTAGGTTGGGCAGACCTACCTATGGGTTTGTGCATGGTTTTCGCACATGGTTTTGGAAACGATGGTTTTCGGTCCATGGTTTTGGACGCGATGGTTTTCAGTCCATGGTATTGGATGATTCGGCACATATAAATATGTATTGTAACATTGAAAGGAACATAATGAAATATCAAGTTGGTAGTCCCAGTTTTAGGATCTAGGGGAAAATCTCTGTGTATATGTGTTTTATGTGTTACGCTATCACATTGTTTATTTTATGTTCTTAGAATTTGTATGCAGGTAATTTCTATACGGGGCTAAAACCTACATTTGGTATCCCAGTTGTTTTGGCTTCAAGGGGACTCCTTTGTTGTTGAGGGGTTTCGCTCAGGCCTGTGGTAGACCCTGTTCAATGGGAGATCTGTGGGATCAATTTTGGTGGTGAAAGAAGATGGCGAGCAGTGTAATGATAGAGATCGAGAAATTTAATGGTCATAGTTTTGAGTTGTGGAAACTCAAGATGGAGGATTTGTTGGTGGATAAAGATCAATGGATCGCGGTAGATCCAGGTACTAAACCAACAAGAGTGTCCGATGAAGAATGGAAGAAGTTGGATCGGAAGGAAAAGAGCACAATATGATTGTGTGTCTCAGATTCTGTATTGCTGAATGTATCAGGAGAAGCTACGACGAAGGCTTTGTGGGACAAGTTAGGGACTTTGTACCAACCTAAGTCTCTGGTGAATAAACGGTTCCCACAGAAAAAGTTGTATAACCTGAGGATGAAAGATTGAGGCTCGAGAGCATCTGAACGCATTTAATACTATGGTAAGTCAGTTATTGTCTGTTGATATTAAAATTTCATATGAAGATAAGTGCATTAGTTTGTTGTGTTCTCTACCAAATTCGTGGGATAGTCTGGTTATTGCAATAGGTAGTAGTGCAACTGCCTTGCAGTTTGATGAAATAGTCTCATCCTTGCTAATGGAGGAGATGAGAAGGAAAAATATGGAGAGCCAGAAGGGTGATATCTTGTTTGTACGAGTACGGTCCCAGAACAGAAACAAAAATAAGTCATCGAGTGGGAGATCTAAATCTAGAGGGAGATCTAAATCTCTGGGAAAACCTGTAAAGGTGGTTGGATGGAAATGCGGAAAGGAATGACACTACAAAAGGGACTGTAAATCTAAAGCTCCTGACAAAGGAAAGGGATCTGATCATGTTCCTTCTGCAGAGGCGAAAACCACCTCAGATGAAGGTGGGGATGTGTACTTGGCTTCTTCAAGTACACATGTAGATCATGAGGCATGGTTGATTGACTCAGGTGCATCCTTTCACTGCACTCCCCATAGAGAGTGGTTCTGCGAGTATGAGAAATATGATGGTGGTGATGTCTTCTTGGGGGATGACAAGAAGGCTAGAATCGTTGGTCGCGGAAAAGTAAAGTTGAAGTTGCAAGGTGGAAGGGTTAGAACACTTCTGGGTGTTCTATATATTCCTGCATTAGCCAGAAATCTGATTTTTGTAAGCAAGCTAGATGATGCAAGTGTAAAAATAGTGTTCGAGAAGGATATGTGCAAGATGGTTCGGGGAGCACTGGTATTGATGCAGGGAGTTCAAATTGGAACTCTATACAAGCTGCAAGGTAGCACCGTTGTTGATGGGTGCAACAGTTTTGTGGTTCCTGAAAGTGGAGCAGAAAATCTAGTGGTCTCTGGAGAGAAGACCATGTTGTGGCATCAAAGGCTTATACATATTGGAGAGAAGGGCATTCGAATAAAAGTATGGTAGAAGGTATTAGTAATATCTCTCTACATTTTGATTTCTGTGAAAATTTTGTATATGGGAAGAAAATCATATGAGTTTCCCCTCTTGTGGTAAGATCTTGTGGTAAGAGGGTGAAACAAATATTAGAGCTTGTGCATAGTGATGTGTTTGGATCTGTGAAGGTTCCATCACTCGGTAAGTCTGTGTACTATGTATCATTTATAGATGACTTCTCAAGGAATACATGGATATATTTTCTTAAGAAGAAATTTGAAGTCTTTGATAGGTTTAAAGAATTTAAGGCTCTGGTGGAAAACCAGACAGAGAAGAAGATAAAGGTGTTGAGGTGAGATAACGGTGGAGAGCTTTGTAGCAAGGAATTTGAAGAATTCTGTAAGAAGTGTGGTATAGCACAGTAGAAGACTACTCCATACACACTTGAGAAAAATGGAGTTGCAGAAAGAATGAATAAGACGTTGATGGAAAGGGCAAGAAGCATGCTCAGTGGTGCCAGGTTAGAATAGGAATTTTGGGTAGAGGGAGTGGAGACAACATGTTGCCTAGTCAACAGATCACCTTCATCAGTGTTGGAGGATAAGACTCCAAAAGAGGTATGGACTGGTAAGAAACCCTCTCTTTCACATCTGAGGGTATTTGGATGTGATGCATATGTACATGTTCCAAAGGAGAAAAGAAAAAAGTTGGGTAGTAAATCTAAAAAGTGCATATTTTTTGGGTATAAAGATGGTTTAAAGGGTTATAAGCTTTGGAATCCAGTAACAAGGAAGGTTGTGTACATCTGAAATGTGGTGTTCAGAGAGGTTAAAGATGTTATTAAACATGAAGTCCAACCAAAGGAACCTGAGAATATAGAGTTTGAGCTGAAGGAGGAAGAATTAGACTCTACAGCAGAATAGGAATAAGAATATGAAGAGCCACAAACTCTAGGTGTGAAAAGATCAATTTGAGAAAGAAGGCAGCCAGAAAGGTATAATCCATCTACTTTTTGTTCAAATTTTGCTTTATTTATTACTGATGATGATCCCAGAATTGTGAAGAAAGTAGTAGATTCAGATGATGGCAAACTTTGGAAAGAGGCCATGGTTGATGAAATGGTATCTTTGCACAAAAACGAGGCATGGGATCTAGTAAAGTTGTCGGCTGGAAGGAAACCCATTGGCAGAAAATGGGTGTTCAAGAAGAAGACAAATGCAAAAGGAAAGGTGGAGAAATATAAAGCTCGATTGGTAGTAAAACTTTATTCCCAGATGTCGGGAATTGATTTTGGTGATATTTTTTCTCCTATTGCCAAGGCAGCTTCTATTATATTACTTTTATATTTTGCTACTGTTTTTGATTTTGAGGTAGAACAGATGGATGTGAAGATAACATTTCTTCACGGGGATCTGGAAGAGGAGATCTACATGAAGCAACTTGAAGGCTTTGCAGCGAAGGGTATGAAAGAACTGGTATGCAAGTTAAAGAAGTCTCTGTATGGGTTAAAACAGTCACCAAGGATGTGGTATCCGAATTTTGATACATTTACAGGGGGGACTTGGCTTCACCAGATGTAATGTAGATCACTGTGTGTATTTGGTGACCGTGTTATCTATCTAGTCTTGTATGTGGATGATATGTTGCTAGTTGGAATTGACAAAGAAATTACCTAGGATTTGGAGACCCAATTGTCCTCCAAACTCGACATGAAAGATGTTGGTGCTGCAAACTATATTTTGGGCATGGAAATTAAAAGAGTTCAGGCAAAGAGGAATCTTTGGTTAAACCAGAGGAAGTATTTCAAGACAATACTGCAAAGGTTTAATATGTAGTATGGTAAACTGGTGAAGGTTCCTATTCATGTAGGTGTGAAGTTACCTATTGAACAGTGTCCCAAGACACAAGAAGAGGAAGAGGACATGTCCCGTGTTCCATATGCAAGTGCAGTTAGTAGTATGATGTATGAAATTGTCTATACTAGACCAGACATTGCACATGAAGTGGCAGTATTGAGCAGGTTTATGTCAAAACTAGGAAAGGAGCATTGGATAGAAATGAAGCAGGTTTTCAGGTATTTGTGTGGCACTAGTGATTATGGTTTGTGCTACTAAGGAAGACTAGGATTGGACAAAGTTTTGGATATCCGTCGCTTTGTTGATGCAGACTGGGTTGGAGATCTGGATTAGAGAAGATCTACAAGTGGGTACGTGTTTAACCTATTTGGAGGTGCAGTCAGTTGGATGAGGAATAAACAATCTATAGTGGCACTATCAACTACAAAGGTAGAATACATGGTAGCCACTCATGCAAGCAAGGAACTAGTTTGGTTGCAAAGATTGTGTTCAAGTATGGGGTTAGTATAGGGAGCTATAAGGATAGACTGTGATAGCCAAAGTGCAATTTCTGGCAAACCACCCTGCTTATCATTCAAAGACAAAGCACATTGATGTTAGTATCATTTTGTGGGGTTATGATAGAAGAAAAAAGGTGTTGCTGGTAAGTGACAATTGAAAGAAGACTACAAAGGCAAAAAAATCGTGGCCACAAAAGTCTCTGGTGTAGAGAACATGGAATTTCAGGGGTTGAAAATGATAAGCTCTGTGGCCCCTGCGAAAGAAACAACAAGTGGGAGAATGTTGGGTTGTGTTATATTCTTTCCACGACTGCTACGTAGTTACAGGGGGTTAAGAGGGGGGAGCCCCCCCCTCTATTGCATCGATTGCACAGCGGGGGGGTCACAGGGGGCTTGAGGGGGGTGGGTAGCCCCCATCTATGGGGTCTAGGGCAGTGGCCTGAGGAAACTTTTTTTGGACCCTATATTATGTTGGACGGACCTACCTATGATTTTGGGCATGGTTTTTGCACATGGTTTTGGACGCGATGGTTTTCGGTCCATGGTTTTGGATGCGATGGTTTTCGATCTATGGTATTGGATGCTTCGGCATGTATAAATATGTATTGTAACATTGAAAGGAACATAATGAAAAATCAAGCTAGTAGCCCCGATTTCGGGATCTAGGGGAAAATCTCTATGTATATGTGTTTTATGTGTTATGCTCTCGCATTGTTTATTTTCAGTTCTTAGAATTCGTATGTAGGTAATTTTTGTACATGGTTAAAACCTACATTATTCAAATTCTAGGGTTTCTTCTGCATAGTCATTTATGCTTGGATTTGTGAGAGGGTGCGGCCCCTTATTTAGCTAGATTGTTTCGAAAGCTCGTTATGAGTGTAGATCTTCTTGTATTATGTATCAATCTCATCATCTTCAACATCCTTTTCATATAGTAGCTCGACAAAGTGAGGATTCTATGTTCGTGGAAAACCCTCGAGTCAATGTAACATGGAAAGCTAGAAATCCCACGTGTTTCCTGCCAAAAGTAGTGCATTATCCAAAATACAAGGTTAAATCGAGTAAGATCATAGAACATGTCCAATATATGCAAGATCACACTTTGATCTGCAAATTTATTGGATTATGGCCTCCTCAAACAACGTTGATTGGGTGGATCTGAAATAAATGGAACCCCCTCGGTCAAATATAATTGGAGTTAGGGTCAGGGAAAATTTTAGGGGCTAATATTCGTAGGTGGGCTAATTTTCCATACTTTTTCCAGAAAAAAATTCACCAATTTCCATTTTTTTCTAAAATGATTCACCCAAACTTTATAGTACACCATTATTTTCCCTTAAAATTTGCCAAAATATTATATCAAGTAATATAAAATCATTGGAAATCTAACTATTTCTACAAAAATATCACCAAAAATTTTACAATTTTCATATTAGCGACTAGTAAGATTTGCCATGGTTTCTAAACTTTAAGACAAACTTCCATCCTTAAAATTTTCCCTGGTTAGGGTCCAAGGGGCTTTTACAATCATTTTATCCAGCCAAGGGGTTTTTATAATCATTTTATCTAACTTAGAAAATAGGTTGATAATGCCATCAACAACTTTGTCAAAGTATCGAAGGATACCAAGAGAGGGAGGTACACCTCATATGCATGGATCTATGTTTATATGAATATCTCTAAGCCTCTTCTAGCCTCCATTGATATTTAGTATCAAGATAATGCTTGGAAGCAGTCTCTAGATTATGAAAAAGTCCGCTTTATATGCACGCATTATCATCATTACAAGCATCTTATTAGGGTGTGCCTAATGAATACAAAGGAAACATTTGAAGAAAACCCTCTCCCATAGAAGCATAAATTTGAGTCCCTAGGGTACCTCAAATCTTGACCAGAACCCTAGATATCAAAATAGGTTTGAATCACTCTCCTATGTGAAAAAATCTCTAGAGAAAACCAACATTCAATCAAGCATGTGCAATCAGTAGAAGGTAAATCTAAAAACCCTACAAAGGTGGTGCACAAGTCTCTTGAAGAGCATCAGTGAAATTTATTACCAAGAGAGATGATTAGCTCCTTTTTGGAAGAAGCAGAAACAAAATTCCTACCATAAGACCTGGATTTGGCTCACCCAAGACTAATTTCCCTTGTGGAAGAATGACATGGAAAAGATGTGACAAACATGCTAACTCACAAGGCTAGGATTCTATATAAGGCCTATCTTCGAAGCAAACAATTGGGCTCAAGTTCCGGAGAGTCTAGTCTTGGGATTTGAATGATAGATTTCAAAGTGGTTTGTAAGTAAGATAAAGAAACCAAAAAACGAGGTTGTAAGAGAAATAAGGTACAAATCCAAGAAGAGGGTGAACAATTAGTCAACTCTAGGAAAGTCATAAAAATTTCAAAGACATTTTCTCCCTTGAAATCTTGAATTTTCATGGAGTTTTTTTATGTTTTTTTTTTATGTTGTTATCATTATCAGAGTAGTTGTATGTTCTTAGTAGATAGCATGTTAGTTTCAAGTATCTCCTAGATTTTAGTGCTCTTTTGGAAATTTAAGCTATATGTAACTTTTTCCTATTAATGAAAGGATCCTTTTACCATGCAAACTATATATATAATTTTGTAAAGTAATTTATTGCCTTTTTAATGCAATTCCATATATTTTAAGTTCATTCAATATTTTAAATGGGTTCTTTATTATGTTTTGGTATGTGGTTTGAAATTGTAACTCTACTTATAAAATCAACCTAGATTGATCTTAAATTTGGATCTATCAAACATCAAGAAGGATCAAGTCAGACTTAAGATGGATCTAAGCTATTACTTTTACATTAATAGATTTCGTTGAACTTTTAAATAGACTTTATTGAAACAAATACCATAAGCGTGTAAACAACATTAATTTTCTACTTTTATTTTACTTATATTTTTATTTTAATTACCCAGAAATTTCTAGCTCTTTTTATTATTATTATAAACATTTTATTTATAATTGTTATTAAACAATTTTATTTTATTTTTAAGCCAATTAAAAGGTTTATTTTCACTTTTTATTTTAAATTTACATCATTTTTATTTTTAAAGTGTGCAACATTGGAATTGGAATTCATTTCCACCATACTGCTTTCCAGAACAACGCATAATCTCTGCTCAGCCACCGCCACACCGCCACAGTAGGAAATAGCATTTGGAGACGATCAATCCTTTCACCTCTAGTCGAAGAAAATTCCAATCCTTACTGCTGGCCAAATTATCACATGGAAAAGGACGGTTCACATTTTCTAGTTATATAAACTTATGCTCATGAATATAACTAGAAAGATACTTGAACATATGTGCCACTAACTTAACGAGGGTCTTTAAAGATACTTGAACGTATGTGCCATTAAATTAACCAGGGTATAGGCTACTGGTTAAGTACGTTTTGGTGAGTCTAATGCTTCACTAAAAGAAATATATTCCTAAGCTTTGTATCATGTTTATTGTCAATTTCAATATTTTTGTGAACTTTGCACCATATTTATTGTCAAATCCATTATTAATGCTATTGACACTCAATACTAAGTAATCAATTAGTAAACTAATCATGATTCACTAATTTAATTTTATATCAACAGAGAATAAAGTGATATTTAATGGATACCATAGAAATACAATTAAATTATATTTAATGAATGGTTTACTGATTAGTTTAATATTGCACGGTGCTTAGTAGTTTTCCATTGTGCATGATGTTTTCTGTTTTCTATGTTTTCCATGGTAGATTAAAAGACCAATAATACCTGTGAGTTGAGAAGCACAATATGAACCTAGTAATCACAAAATAGTTAGAACGTTTGTGTATGGGCAACAAGATATGATGGTAGAAGGATGGCGGAACTTATCTTGATTATAGATTTTGGAAAGTAGTTGAAGTGTCCAACCTCTCCATCTCTATTTATAATGAAAATGATGAAAATTCATGCATGTGTACCGGAATACCCTTGTGAGCCAGAAAACCCTAATGTTCTCCAACTTGATACATTTATAGAGTTTGTATGGAACTCTAGGTTACAACTCCCACTGGGCCCTGCAATAAACAAGCACATGCATGCATAATGAAGGCACACCAACATAGTTGAAAAATAACATTTTTACAAGAATGTCATGGTGTAAAGGCTTTGGTAACTTGCTCTGCCCCTTTTAACTCTACTTGTGGATGTGCCCTTTTAACTATACATGTTATGCCCCTGGTGTATGCAAAGCCACCACTAGCAGGTCAAGAGCCATGGAATATTTTGAAATCTACAATAAAGATAAGGATGGCTAACATAGATGGGAATACTCTGAAATATGACATGCAATCTTGCTCCTATCTACCATAGTTTGGAATATTGTAGGAATGTACAATTGGTCATCCTTATCTAAGTTGTAGATTCATATAATATTCCAAAATCTCAGTAATAGGAGCAAGTTCAAACAATTGACTTTTCTCTTGTCCTTCAAATTCCTGAGTATTCCCAAAATCTGACTTTTCTCCTATCCATTAGATGCCAAAATATTTACAAAATTTCCAATTGAGTTAAGTTTAGCACCTTCCTCAATCCTTATCTTGATTGCATATTCCTAGAATATCCCATAATCTAATAAATAGGAGCAAGCTCAAACAATTGGCTTTGTTCTTATACTTCACATTCTAGAATATTCGTGGAATTTGCAATCTAGTTGAGTTCAACACTCAGTGATGAAATTAACTCTTGTAGATTTTGGTGATGGGACCAACCCAACACTTTATACACTCATCGTAAAGGGAATGATTGATAATGTGTATTTGGTTGATTTAATCACACGGTAATGGAAACAAAACAATTCAGATATTTTGGATTTCAGTTGATGTGCATTTAATTGTGTAATAATGTAAGGTACTTGCCTGGATGTTTTCACTTCCCGCTGAACTCTTTGCTTGTTCCCTTAACTTGTTGGTATTCTCGGTCATTTGCTTTTGTCTGTCGAGGGTTTCCTCCTCAGAGTTCTGCAAGGTTCCATGGGCAGCTATGTTGCAGGTCCTGGTTATGCTTGTGGTTGCTCGTTTCTATGACTGCATTGGTCCTTGTTCCTTGGTTCATAGCTGGTTGTGATTCGTCCTATAGTTGCCTGGGTAAGACCTCTATTGTGTTTGGTTTCTTTCTGCCGTGGGCTTTCAGCCCGTCGTATGTTAACTCATGCACTGATATTTCTCGTCCGACTTGGCAACTTAACGTCTATTTACTTTCAGGCTTGGCTCGAAGGCTTTCTTCCATCTCTGGTGAGCACAGGTAATCTATCCTTCTTTGTTTTCAACTTATGAGCCTCCTTCTACGGTTCCTAACCTGGATTGCACCTTGTTCTCCTCAGATCGTTGGCGCTGTCACTAGAGCGTTGGTCTTTGGCCTCACTATGAACCCTCAGGTATTTTTTGGCATTCTTAATGATTTAGTTTTTCTTTCCAGCTCTATAATTCCACTTCTATTGCAATATATCACTAACACTTGTGTATTCTCAGCTGTGCAGGTGTTATGGTTTGCTGTTGGAGGGTTTGGTGTCACATGCCTCGGTTTTGTCTGGTAGGCTCTGCCTCTTCTAACTTTTGTTAGTTCTTCATCTTGGTATTTTTAACTCTGTTCTTCAAGTGGGAAGGGTTTGTCAAATGCTCACTATGAGCGATGCTCTGTTTCATCGGAACTCTAGTTTCCACCGTATATTGACTGAAATTCCCTGTTTGTAATTGTGGCTCCTTCCTAAACCCTCACCTAGGGTTTTCTGTTCAAGTCGGTGTGTCTATGCCATGTATAAATATTATGTTTGAAACCCTCGCCTAGGGTTTATAGCTCAGGGTTTGAGCATACATGGTTTCGATGTTAAAGTTCTGTTGTGTAATTTAAATATGTTGGACTTTGCAATACTTGGCAAGAAATTCTTCTGGGAAAATTTAATGATAGTGGATTCTGAATTGCCTGGTTTACATGTGTTGTTTGTTTTCTCGGAATTCCATGGCCGGAACTGTTGTCATGCACCTTCAGTTTTCTTGAAGTTTAATGAATATTTTTTTTACACGAACCCTGTAAATTTGCTTGTAATGTTATTTGGTTGTCACTTGAAATGTAATGTGGAAACTGTCACTCGGCCTGTAGGTGTTTGGCCTGTGTGAAGTTCCGGTTTACTTCCGTTGTCTGCTTCAACGAATTACAAACCCTTGTATCGTGTCTACTCTTTAGTCTTGTTGTATTCACTGGTTCTTTCTCTCTGGAAACGTAACAAATTATTTGTTTACAAGAATTTGTATATAGCTAGTTGGGTATTCAAATAATCATCAAACAGAAAACAAAAGTTACAGTAAGCATACAGATGGACAAAATTTTGATTTCTATGTTGTTACTTTTATTTGAGTGCGTGAGGTATTGAATTGAATCCCTCCATGATTTTGTCCTGTTACATTTATAGCTTCTCTGTTCCAGTTAATGAAACTGTACAGTTATTTTTTTAGTTACAGACCTTTACAGTTATTTGGTTATTGGTCATTCGTTCCATATTATGACAAGATTTTCTCTTCAGATACATTTGTCTTTTTCCTTTTTAAAATAAAAGGATAATCATGACATTGTTAACAATAGACAAAACAAATAACCCTAACTGTTCAACTACCCTTAACTAAGTAAAATAAAATGAAATTAAAAGTCCTACCTACTTTTCTGTCAACCAACGTAAAGACTAATAAAAGTAAATTCAACTTTTCTTTAACCTGGCAGAGACTTCACCTGGTCATGGTGAGCTGGATGCTCCCGCATCAGGTTCCCGGGGCAAAAAGAAATCATGGCTCCGGTCCATGAGCTTCTTGACTAAAGAACCTGTCTGTTCAATCTACCTGGCATCAAGCCATGAACTGTCCTCAATAGGACGGTTCTTCCACTTGACCAGGTATTGCAGATATTCTTTCCACCGAGTTCGTTTAGCCACCTGAGTGTCGAGAATACTCTCAATCTCAGGAGGTTAAACGTAAGGCATTTGTCTCTTCCAAGCTTCTCCTCCATCCTGGGTATTTCGCTTGGGTCGCGTAGTTCCATCTTCTTCCTTATCCTCTGGGTTAGCCGTGTAGGGAAACAGGTCTGCTACATTAAAGATAGGCGAAATGCCTATCCCGGGTGGCAAGTAGATCTCATAGGCATTTGCTGAAAATTTCCGAAGGAATTTGCAGGGTCCTATCTTCTTGTACTTCAATTTATTGTACGTACCTTTAGGGAAGCGTTCCTTGTGAAGGACTTTGCAGGGTCCTATCTTCTTGTACTTCATCTCCGACATTAAACTGTACTTCCCTTCTCTTCAAATCTGCTTGTGTTTATACTTTAAACTGTTGTCCTGTAATTTGATTTTTATCTATTCATGCAAATCCCTCATCGCATTAGCGAAATCTTCTCCATCTGCGCTTCGCCTTTCTTGCAATCCAAGATCCCGCAGTTCATGCACTCCACGAGGATGCATGTTGTACAAGATTTGAAAAGGGCTGAAGCCTGTGATGCAATTGAGTGAATCGTTATAAGCAAATTCTGCATACTCCAGCACTCGATCCCACATCTGTGAATTCTCTCCAACCAAACTTCGTAGCAGATTTCCTAAACTCTTGTTTACAACTTCTGTTTGTCTGTTCGTTTGCGGATGATAAGAAAAACTGTAACTCAGCTATGTATCCATTTTCTTCCACAGGGTACGCCAAAAGTGTCATGTAAACTTCACATCCATGTCTGACAGAATGGACTTAGGCAACCCATGTAACCTGACAATCTCTGTGAAAAACAAGTGGGCCATGTGGGTGGCATCACTGGTTTTCCTGCAAGGGATGAAATGTTCCATTTTCGAGAATCTGTCCACTACTACCATCACCGAGTCATAACCTCTCTGTGTCATAGGTAGACCTAGGATGAAATCCAAGCTGACTGAATGCCACGGTCTACCTGGAACAGGTAACGGTGTGTATAGTCCTGTGTTTTGACTGTGACCCTTTGCCAACAGGCATAATTTACATCTGGCCACAAATCATTGTACATCCCTCCTCATCTTTGGCCAAAAGTAGAAATGTCTGAGCTGCTCGAGTCTCCTGTCCATGCTGAAATGTCTAGCTAGACCTCCACTATGCTTCTCCCGAATAATATTCTCCCTCATCGAGCAGTCAGGTATACACAGTTGTCCTCCCTTAAACAGCTGTTTCTCCTGTAGGTTGTAGTCCAACCATGGACTGTTATCTCTCGCTAAGGGATTTTGACATGCCGCATAGGCCTCCTTAAAATCTGTATCAGTGTGGTATAAGTCTTTTAAGTGCTCAAAACCCAGTACTTGCACAGTACTTTCTTGCAGAAGTAAAGCTCTCCTACTAAGTGCATCTGCCACCTTGTTGGCTTGTCTGCTAATGTGCTTCAATACGAAGTTGAAACTCTGCAAATACTCCACCCATTTGGCGTGTTTGTGGTTCAACTTGTGTTGTTGCATTACATACTGTAGTGCAGAATTATCTGAGAACAACACAAATTCGTTTCCCAATAGATAGTGCCTCCAACATTTTAATGCCTGTATAACTACATAGAACTCCTTATCATATGATGAATATTTATATCGACTTTCATTCAGATTTTCATTGAAAAACACTACAGGCTTATCCTCCTGGCTAAGCACAACTCCAATTGCTGTCCTGCTAGCATCACAACAAACCTGAAATAACTTCTTGAAATCTGGCAATCTCAGGATCGGCCTCTCGGTAATCTTCTTCTTTAACAACTGGAAACTTCTTTCTACTGCATCTGTCCATCGAAAGGTTGACTGACCTTTTTAATGGTGTTCAACATTGGTGCACAAATTTCGCTAAAATTCCTTATGAATTTCCTATAAAAACTCGCTAGCCATGAAAGCTATGTACCTCGAATAAATTTTTCGGAGATGGCCAATTAACTATCGCCGCCACCTTCTCCGGATCCATCTTCAGTTCATTTTCTACTATTACAAAGCCCAAATATACCAATTCCTTCTGCAGAAAAGTACATTTCTTCAAGTTTATTAGCATTTTATTCTGTTGTAATTTTTCCAGCACCTTACACACATGTTGAAGGTGTTCTTCCCTTTTCCTGATGAAATTTAGTATGTCATCCATGTATATGATCACAAATTTCCCGATGTACTCCTTCAACATCTCATTCATCAATCTCATAAATGTATTGGGCACATTGCTCAGTCCAAAGGGCATGACTAGCCATTTGTATAGCCCGTCATTCATCTTAAAAGTTGTCTTCCATTCGTCCCCCTCTCGTATCTGAATCTGATGGTAACCACTCTTCAAGTCTATCTTAGAGAAATGCGTTGCCCCGCTTGAACAATCCATGATGACATCCATCTGTGGTAGTGGAAACCTGTACCGGATGGTGATCTTGTTAATGGCCCTTGAGTCGGTGCACATCTGCCACTCTCCTCCCTTCTTGGGGGCGAGAACCATTGGGACTGCACAAGGGCTCAAGCTTTCCCTTATCAATCCCTTGTCTAACAATTCTTGCACCTGCTTCCTAATTTCTTCATTGTCCTTGGGGCTCATTTGGTATGCCACTTTGCTCAGCAAATTGGCTCCGGGTATGAAGTCAATATGATGACTTATGCTCCTTTTGGGGGGTAATTTGTTTGGCAAGTCATCTACCACTATATCTGTAAACTCCTACAACATCTCCTGGATTTCCATAGGTAAATCTGATACCTCCGTATGCAACAATATTGTCCTTGATTTCTTTACTACTACGTAACCTATCTCACTATCCTCAACTTGTTTCAGAAACTGTTTTCCACTAACCAACAATGCTCTTAGTTCACTTGTCCCTGCTATCCCTTCTTCCTTGATGGGCACAAGCATATGCTTGATTCCATCCTTAACAAATTTATAACAGTTTGTCAATACATCGTGTAAAACTTTTCTATCAAACTTCCAAGGCCTGCCTAGCAGTATGTGACATAAATCCATTGGCATGATGTCACAAACAACTTTATCCTTATATTTGCCTATTTGAAACTCCACCTCACACTATTCGTCTACCAGCAACTGATGGCCCTTTTACAGCCATGAAACTCTATAAGGGTTGGGATGTTTCAAACGCTTCAACTCCAACTTTTCTACCATCTCTGTGGATACTAAATTATCAGTACTACTGCTATCAATAATTAATTTACAACACTTACCTCATGACTTACAAATTGTTCTAAATAAAGCCTTTCGTTGTGTTTGTTCTGTGACCTCCTTGACTGGTTTTAACAACACCTTGTGCAGCACCAGATCTTCCCTTGTCTCTGGAACATTTTCTGCTTCTTGGGGAGGTGCTGCTACTTCCTTTGGTTGTGCCACATATGCTCCTCGCTATCCAGCTTGATCTACTTCTGGACACTCAAATGATCGGTGTCCCCATTTATGACACCTATAACACTGATAACCAGCCCGTCCACCTATAAAGGGACCTCCATGTGGAGAAGAAGGACAGTTCACAACTCATGAACGTGAATTAGCATAAGAAATGAAGCCAAAGGTCGACTAAGTGCAGAGGAAGCCGAAGGGCCAACGGAAGACGAAGATAAAAACATTCTGTTGATTGGGTTAATATTTTAAAAGGCTCAGACCTATGATAAAATTAATTGATGGAAGAAGTATATAATGCAGTTTTGAAGAAAAGTTCTGTGAAAGGAAATAAAGTTTCATATGTCATCATTTGAAGGAGCAGTAGACAGCACCAGCATTGAAGTGATTGTGAGTTTGTTTTTTAGAAGTAAGATATCGTGACAATAAGAAGCAGTCACTCCCGAAATAATTACCGCAACACAGATATTGGAGACATTATTGGAGATCATGATGGCTATTTGAAATCGTCATAAGGTAACTTTGTAGACTCTGTGTGGGCAATATGAATAATTGTGAAGACTCCTTCATATGAAGATAGGTTGTCATTGATGTAGCAGTGAAGCTGTAGATTGACAGAACACAGTGAATAAGAATTTGAGAGTAGTGTAATACAATCAAAACATTTATTGACAAAGAAAAACTATAGTGTCAGAGCCCTTGGAGTTGGTGCCTCAGAATTGGAAGGATTGTTGTCCTTGGAGTTGGTGCTCCTAAACACAAGGTTGGTACCTTGAGAAGATAGGGTTGGATACCTAGAGGTTGGAGCCTCACAAATGACCAAGTTGGTGCTTGGCAATAGATTGTATCCATATATATATTGTACCTGATTTATTGTAAAGATTATATTAATAAACACATTTATTCATATTTCTCATTTTGTGTTCTAAATATAAATAATTTAACTAGTAAAAATAGCAATTGAGAAGAAATATTGATTCACCCCCCTCTCTGTATTTCCAACATATGCAAGCAGCAAACCGGCGTGTTCGTCAGTAAACTCATCTTCCTCATAAATCATGGAAAGAAATTTATGTAAGTGTTCAGGCCAGGCCACTTCTCCTTCACCATCATACGTGTGAGTGGACAAGAGATCAAACAAATTCCTCGAGATGGAGACATCTTCACGATTTGAAAAACACCTCGGGGGAAGAAGAATGCAAGACTCCATGAAAGATATGTGAAGGTTCAAAACTGGATGAGAGGAAATTGTTTGTCATCAAGCCCTCCTTCTAGTGCCAAAAATGTTGAGAGTGCTAGACTCACCAACATGTCAAGGGAATCTCCCCGATAAGAAGTACCAATTAGACCTCAGACCATTTGGTGTAGAAGTCCCACTAGTGGGTCGTAAGGTAATTCCTTGACAGCAATGTTGCACAGAGGCAAGTAAGATAACTCTATTAGTAGCAAGGGTGTGATTGATGCAGAAAGTCAAGGAATGTGTATGAGAAGTTCCAACACTTCGAATGGAGAGGAAGGTGAAGGTGAGTTCCAGGTTAAAAGGGATCAATCCCAACTCAGCTAGGAACACACCACACAAAGGACGTCCACAGCTTCCGTCGGAGCAATCCACTCGAATGGAGCACTCACAACATATAAGGTAAGATAACACGAACATCACTCATGGATCAGCCTGAGATGAGCGTGATGGCTGATATATCAAGGTTCATGAGAAAGGTCTGTCTGATGTTCGGTAGAGCCATCTACATGGACAGTGACAACATTAATAACATATGCAACACATTAACAACAAGGTTCATATAATTGCATACAAATCAGTTCATACACAAGTACATAAGTTAAACAACATATATCATTAAGGCAGCCGGAACAATCCAAATACAATAACAACATATGCATGAAAATGTGTTGGCTCTTATTATATAAAGAAGTGTAAGTCACAATCATACAATTCATCCATGTAAACCTGCTAGCCCCAACAGTGGAATGTTGCAACCACATCCGCCTGCTCCTCCAAATATATGTACTAGCTCCGTGCAATGGAGAAGCCAAGGCACGTTACAATACTATCCAAGCCTTCTTCAGGATAGTCTTAGTAGAAGCTTGGCTTACCAAAATCCTATACAATGAGTTATGAGGGACTATTTAAAGCAAAGGGTGGGGTGAGCCTTGAAATTTCCCTTTGTGACCATTCAACTACCCTCATGACTCTTCACCTACTCTATGACTGTTACACCCACTCTTAACACTTGACTTACACTTGACATGGCTCAACATTACAATGCACATGTACCCATGTGAACAATGGCTTGGACAAGCCAAACTAGACATCATTGGACTTAGACAACTGTAGAAGTCCAACTGCTCGACATCCTCATGCTTGTCAATGGTGGCATATTGATGCCAAGATTGGTAGTCCTTGAGAGTGTCCATGTGTTTTGTTGTGACATCCATCTAAAACCTTAACCTTGCCTCCATAGCATCTGGGTACACTACTCAAGCTCCTCTATCCAACACATCTGCGTGCATGCGCATCATTGTATTTAGTGTGGCTGGACCAACAACGTACTTGCGCATGATGTTTGCATTGATAGAAAATTCTGGGTTGGTGGCGCTGCGCATCAGCTCGTCGAAGTATGAGTAAAGCTCCTGTTGGACCTGCTTCTTGGTCGCCTAAGCGAGGGTCCCAAGTGATGGGATTGCATAAGTGTGCACTATAACCTCCATGCTTTTGAATACTCATGCATGGTAAACCTTTATGCTAGTGATGAGTTGCGGTAGGTCTTCATAGTTCCGGGTTTGACTCCGGATACATGCTTGTAGCTTGACTGCATTGGCCTTCATCATCTTTGGCAAGTGAAGCGGGGCTCCCTTATACTTCATCGTCCATGCTTGCATGTTATCAATGAAAATATGTATGTTCTTGAAGATGCGTACTCTTCTTACACATCGCTACTGCCATCCGTGGAGATGAATGAATTCTTGATGAATGGTACCAAACTTGGAGTACAATGCTCACATAACTGTGTCCAAGGACAACACTTCATTAAGTATTTCCTTCTTCAGTTCAGCTCGGGGAGAATTTGTCACCAAGTCTCCTCCCTACTTGGCCACCTGTAGTTCCTTTTCCATTCGCTCATTCTCAGCTATGAGAAAATGAAAACTTCAGCTAGTGGCTTCAACATACACTCTAGTTGCATAGGCCAATGCAGCTGGATTCTTGTGCACATCAGTCACAATCATTTTCTCATCAAATTGCACAGGGGATGTTTGGTCTTCCAGAGTTTGTACTCTCTGATACTACACAACTCTGTGATGAGATTCTTCAAAGGAGATGTTGTGCATCTTTGCTTCCAGTTGTCCACCAAGGATCTCAGTGCCTCCTTGGTCATCCGAGACTTGCTTATCATCTAGATGCATTGAAGTAGGTGAGTCGACCTCTCTTTGGTGAGGCATGAGATCAGTGTCCTGTTCCAACTCCTATTGCTCCATGTCTACATCCAACTGTTCAAGAGCATGTTCTATCTCATGAGAAAAGTCTTGCCCCTATGAGGGTTCACCCTATTCGCCTTATGCGAGTTGTTCAAAACAATCAACTACTTGTACGGGAGTTGCTTCGTCTATCTCCACGTGATGCGCCCCTACTAAATTTGTTGCTTTTGTGCTTCCTTCTCATGTTGGTGTAGCTCTTGTTCTTTCCGAAGTTGCTCCCTCATCTCATGCAACTCCTTCTCTACTTCTTCCATTCTCTTCTTATCCCTCTACCTTTGTGTGATTCGCTTGTCGCATTATTGCCTCTTCTATTGAATAGCCATAGTTTCTTGTTCTACAAGTGGATCTTCTCGAAACTTGTAGCTTTGTTCCCCCTCCATGCCATAAAAAATTTCTCTTCCCTTTATCGCGCAGATGTATGCTTGGCTCTGTTGTTTCTGATGATGTTGCTACTGCTGGTGTTCTCTATGATGCTTCTTCAAGTTGTTGTGCTAACCACTCTATGGAAAAACTGACCTGTTCATTAGGTCTGGAGGAATTAAAGCAGTACCTCCATGAGTCTTCCTCTGCCTAATGACATGCGCCATGGATCAAATTGAACTGAACTCTCATGCAAAGATCCTTCACAATGCAATGTAGGTCATATGGGTTGAAGCTTTGGAGGTCAAATGGGTACTTTTTCATTTGTTCAACTTCGACATCCGCTTTCTTGATGCTCCGGATCTCGTATAACCCAATCCACAATGGAAGAGTGGGCCAAGGTGCCTTCTTCTTCTATTGCAACCTAGTTCTTAATCCTTCTGAGATATCATATGCTACTTCCTACATGACAAGCACGTCGAAAGAAAACTTGGGCAAAACATGCGGAGACTTCTCCGCAGTGAACAATCTGATGAACGTGTTATCCTGTGAGGCATACCAATCCACAATTCCTAACAATGCCTTCATCTCTTCTTCATACATGCAGGGTGGATCCTGTTCAAATATCAACCTGTACACTGAGGTGATAAGATGGTCAGAAAGCCGTATGATTACTACTCTGAAACTGCATTCGGAGAATAGCTTGAAATATGTGTTTAGAACAGTGTTCATCAGTGACCATGCCTACTCTAAGCCTGGGAACTCATGTCGGGCACAAACTGCATCTAGAATGTAGGCGGACATGTAAATTTTTGCATGCATGCCTTCGGGTGACTGTCGATCCTTTGTGACTCACTCCTTTAGCTGATGACCCAGTATGTTGGACCAGTTGCATAGTCTTCCTTCTCTAGCCAGTTGGTCCAGTGCGATCACCCAACTCTAAGGGAATGTCTAAGTGCTTGCTTGGCCAATTAGTCGACATGTAAATATGACCAAGCATTGGTATGCCTTCCTCAATATCTTCGTCTTATAGATCTGATTAGGTGTCATCCTGAAACGTGCTGGCTCCATTACCAAATCCTTCAAAATGTCTCTGGAGTGGCCTTTGCTATTGGGAAAGTTGAATGGGGGAGTCATGAGAGTCATGGGCTTGCTCATCTGATACATCTCATCTTAATCACATGCCCAGAAGGTTGCAAGCTTCGTCCCACTAAGGTCATCGTCTCGGGGTCAGTGTGAGAGACGATCCAGTGAATCATGTCTGTGTATGGGAACGCGGGGTATCTGCATGCAATCTAGTACAAACCAAACTTATGAATGCTCACATACACTTGATGGTCTTCAAGGTCTGCCCCAAAAGCACCTGCGAATGTTTCATTCACCTCTTGCCACTTCAATTTGATGTCCTTGTCTAGATACAATTTTATATCTTCATAGATCGGCAGACCAAAGGACACCTGCTCGAGCTGCCATACCATCAGTTTCCTGAGACCCTGTTCTCTTGGAAGCCATTGAGATAGATGAACACCTAAAAGATCTGGAAACAAGAAGCATGCGTGGAAAGAAACATGTTAGTGAAAACAAAGCAAATCCGGGCAAGGACACAGCACATACCTGGGAAAATGATCAGCAAGATGTGCAAATTTCACTAGGAGGCTGAGTGACTGGCTGCCAGAACTACGCAAAAGGAAGTTTGGATTGACTAGGAGGCTGGACTAGCTGCTGGATCTGTGAAATGTGCAATCCAATTGGGGAATTGGTTGCTAGGATTGCACAATGTGCAATCCCAACTGGGAAGGACTGTTGGCCCAAGGGCAGATTTGCCCAAATTCTTGGGCCAAGCAGCCACTGCCCTCTAGGAATGCATAAATCAATCCAGGAGGCTAGTGTTGGGTCAGAATGAACAAATCTAGAGAGGAAGGTGAGCCTTCCTTCTCCAAATTGTGCAATGCAGCCTTGGTGAAGGCAAAGACTAGGCCAAGGTTGCCCTGACTCGCCGACGGGAAACTGAAAGCAAGTAAGTCAATGAAATGCATGGCGAAACTAATTGATAGAAGAAGTGATAAACAGTGCATGCAAGACATGAATGGAAGATTCAGAAAATAGATCAACATGCATGTGGGTGAGGTCGTTCACCGGTTGGGTGAACATCCATGCAAAACAGTTTCATGCATGTGACAACAGTGAGATAGCAACGAAAATTGAAATAGAACTAGGATAAGCTAGAATATATGCAAACGATAGTAGGTGTTCAAAGAAATAAAGAAAACATCACTCACACAAGTGAATACACAAAAAGAAACAGAAATGTTGAAAAAGACAAGTTAAGGCCACTTACCCATGAATAGCCAAGCCAGATGTGTAGGAGAGTCCTGGATGTGTTGTGGGATGTCAGAGCTCCAAGATCAATGTGAATGAATGCGCTATGATGCGTCAAATAAATAAGTTTGGTCTCAAGATGCGCACACAACAAATCTAGGAAAAAGCGACACTTGGAGGAAAACTTCTAAAACAACTTTGCATGCAACCCCTGACGGCAAGAAATAGCTCCTTGAATCATGGGATGCCTTTTGCATGTTGTCTCTTTCTATTCTAGGAAAAAAAATTCATGCATGCATGCAAGTCAAGTTTCCTCTTTCCTGGGTGGAACTAGTCAACTGAATTATCCATGCATGCCAGTGCTCAACTGCTTGGGAAAAATGCGCATTCCTAACTGTAAGTTGGGCTAGCTGCCCAAGGTGATTGTGCAAATTTTTGGGCAGAGCAGCTAACTTCTGGCTAGATTTGTGCAAATCCTAGGCTGAACAACCTGCTGCTGGGAAAAATTGTGCAAATCTTGTTGGGAGGGTTGGCTAGCAGGATTGCGCAATCGTGGAGCTCAGTAGGCTGTCAGAGAGGATTGGGAAATTCCTGGAGGGAAGGCTAGTTTCCCTCCAAAAATGCATAATTTTCAAGGGGAAGTTTCTCAGCCTACAGCTGGACCAAGTCCGAGTGAGCAGCCTGTGAGGGGAATGGATCGACTGTGATCGATAGGCTGCCTTTGTACGAGGAAAACACTGAAGCTTGAGTACTTGTCGAAGCAAGATAAAGTGTTGTGTAAGGTTGGTATGGGAGGCTCCAAAACAGGCTAAGGAAAAATTTTGGAGGGTGGTTGTAGCTGCTACAACAAATGGTTAAGGCTTTGCAGACAAAGTGTAGTCATGGGAAAGGGTGTGTGTTATTTCCACTGCATATTTCTAGTGATAAAGGTAAGGATGTTGAGGGTGCAGAGGTATTAATGATCCGGATTTAAATAGGAACACAACAAATTACAGAGATAACCATAAACACAGAGATGCAGTGGAAATAATACTTCATTTCATTAATGTAAAATACTGAAATATGCTTACAAACAAGAAAGGAAATAAACCAGCTAGGGCGATGGTAGCTTATCTCTGAGAAGAGATGTGGCGGCTACATGCCCCTAAACTGCCTTACAATGAGGCTCAAGGGCCTTTTTATTATTGAACAATAAGACCAAACCCTAAATAATCAAAACCCTAACCGAAGGAGATGTAACACCAAGAGTTTATGGGCCCCGTTGGGGTGAGTTGGACAGCCAACTTCCCGGGGTCGCGACTTGGTCATATTATCTCCGTTTGACGCGCATGATAGCCCGTTGGAAAGATCTCTCCGAGGAATACGGCGGAAAAGACAAATTTAGATAGAAAATTGTTGGCAGTATATTTCCAAAAAATTGTCACTTAGGGCCTCAAAATGGCTCCGGAAGTTTAGGACCCAAAAAACTGTTAAAAATAGTAAACTGCGCTACAATTAAGAAAACTGAAAAACTGAAAGAAGCAATTGGCGGGTGGCTACCAATATCCACCTAGATTAATTAAGGAGGCACATAATCTTACAACAATTTTATGATGTGTTCCCAACGGAGATTGTAGAGTTTCCTCCTCACAGAGAAGTGGAATTTTCTATTGAGTTAGTACTAGGGAAAACACTAGCATCAAAGACACCATAAAGGATGAGCACTCCATATTTAGTGGAATTGAAGTTGTAGTTGAAGGAAATGTTTGAAAAATGATACATTAGGCTAAGTGTATCACCATGGGGTGCACCAGTATTGTTTGTGAAGAAGAAGGATGGTACTCTTAGACTGTGAATTGATTATAGGTAGTTGAACAAGATAACCATCAAGAGTGGGTATCTGTAGTCAAGGATTGATGACTTGTTTGATTATTGGAATGGAGTAGCGGTGTTCTGAAAGATTGATTTGAGATCAGGATACCATCAGGTACCCATTAAAGAAGTGGACATCTGCAAGACTGCTTTCCAGATTAGGTATGAGAATTATGAGTTTGTTGTAGTTCCATTTGGTTTGACTAATGCTTTAACTACTTTTATGTGCCTGAGGAATAGTGTGTTGCATCCTTACCTGGAAAAGTTTATTATTGTGTTCATTGATAATATATTGATATATTCTAAGAAAGAGGAAGAGCATGCCGAGCACTTAGCAACAATATTTATATTGTTTAAAATTTTTTGGCGAAATCACATAATTGATCATTTGTCGACGCGTTTCGAACCAACTAGTGTGGTTCATCGTCAGGACAAGTTGAAGATACAGATCCAGATCAGCGAGTTAAATAGTCTAAGCAGAGACTCCAACGGCTAGAAAGACTAACAACTATTTTTCAACTTATGTACCCCAGTCAAACCTAAAATAATAATAATACATTATAATTATTATTACATCTACGGAGGTAAGTAAAATGGGTAAAATAAACCATAAAAGAGGTTAGATAATAAATTCACCTATTTAAATATTTAAATTATTAATAAATATATATATTATTAATATTCTCCATACCTACTATAATACTAAATTTAATGTTAAGTTATTCGATTATTACAATAAATTACCAAAAGTTTGTAGTTCCTAGAAAGTAACAAGATTCGTGGTTAGTTTTCAAAACTAAACCATTTAACTATTAATATATAAACATAAAAATATATCCAACTAAATATATAAAATATAATATAAAATATTAATAACTATATATATTATTTATGTTAAATATATATATAATATATATATATATAATTAAATATATAATAAATATTTTTTATTTAATTGATTGGATAAATTAGTTTATTATTCTTACTATTAAAATTTTTTTTATTGAATTAATGGAAAAATTAATATGAATAGTTTCGACAAAGCATATTTTAATTTATTCATTAATTCTCAAAATACTCTTAAACGTCGCATTATGATGATAAAAATCTAAGCCAAACCGAAAGCTAAATAAAGACTTCCTTTCTAAGGTAATTATAATTCCTATAGACCAAACGCTTACTAAATTAACCCCAAGATGCTAACCATAAACCCTTAGAATAATAGGGAAATAGGGGGGACAAAGTCAAACCAAAAGGTCGAAAATTCACAGAAGAACAAACCAGATCCGGAGAAAAGCAAGAAAAAACAAATCCCACGGAAAACAACTCGTAAGGAAGGGAAACAAGAAACAAAGAGACCTTACCAAGAAGGGACCACATAGGCTAGGAAGATAGGGCTGGGACCCAGCAGCTACTGATCTTCCAGCCATCAGCAGTTGCTGGGTCCCAGCCCTATCTTCCTAGCCTATATGGTCCCTTCTTGGTAAGGTCTCTTTGTTTCTTGTTTCCCTTCCTTAAGAGTTGTTTTCCGTGGGATTTGTTTTTTCTTTCTTTTCTCTGGATCAGGTTTGTTCTTCTGTGAATTTTCGACCTTTTGGTTTGACTTTGTCCCCCCTATTTCCATATTATTCTAAGGGTTTATGGTTAGCATCTTGGGGTTAATTTAGTAAGCGTTTGGTCTATAGGAATTATAATTACCTTAGAAAGGAAGTCTTTATTTAGCTTTCGGTTTGGCTTAGATTTTTATCATCATAATGCGACGTTTAAGGGTATTTTTAAAATTAATGAATAAATTAAAATATGCTTTGTCGAAACTTTTCATATTAATTTTTCCATTATTCAATAAAAAAAATTTAATAGTAAGATAAAAACTAATTTATCCAATCATTAAATAAAAAATATACTATTAATAT